>JACEGR010007002.1:0-54191 GCA_014170235.1 Listronotus bonariensis
ATTTATGTATATGCTACGCACAAATATCGAGCGAAAATAACGCACACTACGCGTTATGGACGAAGATAAATGACCAAACACCGAAATTAAATAGTTTTTCGTTTTATGGTCGTGAATTTATGACCGCATCGCGTTGTGTTCATTTTAGAAGCAACCACAACGCGTTCTGTTCGTTTGAAGAACGACCATAAAACGATGAATTATTTATTAAAAGAGACCACATACTTAAACACTTTAAAATATAGTGAAAGCGTCATATATTTTGAAAATAAATACATAACTTAAGATTTAGTTAACATAAGACAGAATATAGTTCAAAAGTTGGAAATATTCTTAAACATGAAGATAAAAGGTACTTCGTAATTTTAAACAAGTAAACAACTAGCAAAAAATAATAGTTTTAAACAACTAAAATAAGTAATTTTTATCTAAAATAGATAAACGACTTAATTGTAGATTGAACCACATTGTAACAAATTATTTGTTCTTTCAAGAGCTACTGTTGTGGCATTTGGAGTTGCATAATACTTGCTTAGAACGGCAATGACATTTATTAGTGTTACAATAACACTTATAATGACATAACACAAATCCTTGTTTGGAGCCTGAAGATAAGGCTAAAGCTTTTCTTAAATTTAATGAGTTGCTTGGGACATCCGATTGATCAATAAAGTTGGAATCAGCAAAAGTAAACTCATTTCGACCATACATTCGCTGCAGTACACCTTCTTTAGTGCGTAGTTGGTACATACCAGACTCAGGTACACTTAAAACCACAGCCAAAACATTTCTTGGCGCTAGCCTGCCTCTGTCAACATCTGGGATTTAAAACGACTCACTCTGCTTGAAGTCAAACTAACAACTAAAGTACAAACGTGAAATGGTGCACCGCATTAAGGAAACTAGTTAAGACAGGAAGAATCCGGTGTTCGGTTGATTCAAACCATCCATTTCGCGTTGTGGTCGCTTCTAAAATGACCACGACGCGTTGCGGTCATAAGTTCACGACCATAAAACGGAAACTTATTTAATTTCGGTGTTTGGTCATTTACCTTCGTCCATAACGCGTTGTGTGCGTTATTTCCGCTCATTGAGCGTTTTCGATATTTGTGCGTAACATATATATTAATTTAAGGTTTATTTAAGCTTGTTGCTTTATGGTAATTTTCTTCATGACATTTATTCAATACCACTCGACTGGCGTCTCGTGTTATTGTTAAAAATATTATTTACGAAATTCCCAAGCAACAGACTTTTATACAATTGAAATTTGCCAGCAAAATTGTCTCTCATATGATATTACATACAATAAAACTTAGTTAGGTTAAAGTAAAAAAGATAAAAAAATATTGTTGATTTATATATCTGTAAATTAAAGGTTGGACACTTACTTGTAATTCTCGTGAAATAGTATTGTCTAATATCATTCAAGAATTTTTTTTTAGGCAAAATATTTCTCTTGTTTTATTCAAGTTTGTTGCTTTGTGGTAATTTTGTTCATAACATTTATGAAATACCACTCGCCTGACGACTCGTGGTATTATTGAAATTGTCATTCACGAAATTGCCAGCAACAACCTTTCATACAATCGAATATTTAGGAGGCAAAATTTGCTCTCTTATGATTTTATATACGAATATTTATTGCACCTTTATGTTTTTTTTCTTCTGGGAGAATCGGACCTCATAGCCCTCCCTTGCGAGCCGTCACTGTTTGCCCCTTAAGCTAATTATTTACGCTCGCAACATAATCGATTATCTTCACTTTTAAAATCTTAATAAAAAGATTTTGAGTTAATTTATTTGCTAAAACCGATCCATTAAATTTCCACTAACTAAAAAGCCTGGCCAAGGAGTAATTGGAGAAATGGGTAAATTTAAATCTGCTGCTTTTGCCTTAGTTATCTAATTTGAGTTTTTTTCCTTTTTAGTAAACGCAGTGGGGTATCAAGTGGCGCAATTAGTGGTGTAGTCGTATCGGCGAGACCCCTTTTCTTTTTTCTAAGATCTATATAATAAGTCTAGACACGCGGCAGCGTGTCAAGCCAAGTTCAAACGCTCCGAGTGTAATATTACACGAACAACTTGGTGCCACTTTTAGCCCCTTCATGACTTAAAACATATTTATCTTAAACACATGAAACTATATGTGTTTATTTAAATCCATAAAGACCACAACTAGAAGTTCCAATTTCATAAAGCTAGGTTAAACGGTTATGAAGATATGAAGGTTTAAAAGTCATCAATTTTCCACTGACTGACTGACATATACCAGATCAAAAACCTAAACCACTTTCGAATGGCCTAGAAAAATGAAATTTGGAATCCATCTCGGTAATTGTGGGTAAGGATGGCAAAAAATCTAGAAACAAAAAGTTACAAGTAGGGAGAACTCCATAATTTTTATGATTTTTATTTTTTAGTGGTTCTCTGGTTACTAAGACCTTTATCAGTATTTTGCCTATTTTTCTAGGAAAACAACATGTTTTTTATCAATAAAATTTTCTCTACAAAATGGTAAATGCGAGTCGAAATTAGACTCGTTCAATCTATTTAGTATTAATTAAGAATAGAAAAACACGGTTTTTTATTTAAAAAAAATCCTGAATTTTTGCAAAACTGAAACCTAAAGATTTATAAGTTGTCGTGCGCCTATGATATAATCTCTAATCTCCAATTGAGCCCAAAACTGTGCACTTTCGTTCCGGGAGATTTCGTTAGGGCAAATCTTCCGACTTACACATTTTCTTTTGAGCATCGTCTCCGTTTAACCGTGATAAAATGCTTTTCGTCCCGATATTCCTTAGATCTGGAATTTCTCTGGAGACTTCTAAAAATAATTTATATTTCTTTTGGCTTATGAAAAAATCCCCTGGTTACCTAAAGTTCGATATTATCTAACCTTTTTGTTCGGCTACTGAACAGGTAAGATTAAAGTTTGCATAAAAGCCGAAATTTTTTTTGTTTGAAATTAATTATATACAGGGTGTCCGGAAAGGTAAGGTCAAAAATGATAGGGGTGATAGAGTGAATAAAATAATGTTAGTATAGTGTATCTCAAAGTATATCGCTTATCTCGGCAGTACTCCAATATACCTGCCGACAGCAATAAAACTGCGGCTCAGTAGGTTTAAAGGGCAGAAATTAGGGACGGACTCTAATAGTATAAAGATTTATAATTTATTGTTTATTTAAGTAGGTATAATCTTAAAATTGCATTAAGAAATTAAATATATGCAAAGTTTTAATAACTATAAATAACTTTATATCTATATTATCTATACGTACCTACTTACATTTTTATCTAAATAATGCAAAGATTTATAATTTATTGTTTATTTAAGTAGGTTTAATCTTAAAATTACATTAAGAAATTAAATATATGCAAAGTTTTAATAATTATAAGTAAATTTATAACTATATTATTTATGTTGTTTTGTACAGAAATGTAAGAGTCCTCAATTTTTATAATGTGCTGTACTGAATTTTTCCAGCTCTCAACTGGTATACTAGTAATTACATTTTTTATCAAATTTATAACACTGGGACTTAAAGTAGGTGTTACATTTTCTGCTCTGATCTTTGATTTTACTTGGTTCCACAAATGTTCTATGGGGTTAAACATACAGTGGTACGGAGGAAGACATAAGACAGTATGCCCAGCCTGTTCAGCCAAATTGTCACATACATATTGTTTTTTAATTGCATATGAATATAGGACTTCCAAAAGTTGCGCTTTTTTGTAAGTTTTCAAAAAGTTCTGCGCTTGTATCCTCGTGATAATCCAAGCTAGAATCCCTAATATTCTTTGCAGACAACAGCAAGCAGTTTTGGACAAACCGGTCTTCTGAACCAGCGTGTATTATGGTAATGCGTTTTCCTTTATTTGAAGGTGCTTTCGTCTGATAGTTTTGACTGGAATCCACCCATCCTTTGGATACTGTGTCGTGTGTATCGAACCATGTTTCATCAAGGTAAATTATGGATCTGTTTTTTAACCTATATCTTTTAATTTCTTCAAGGTAATTAAATCTCCAAGTGCGTAATCTGTGCGATTCCATTACCACTTGTCTTTTTCTCTATTTTGCGGTATTTAAATCCCATTTTACAAACAGCTCTATGGAGGGTGGCACGGCTAATATTTATATTAGTGTCGTCTTCTTCTAGCTTCGTTTTTATTTTATCCAAGGTAGGAACAACTCCGCTTTCATAAAGACAATATATTTTCCTTCTTATTAGGTCTTGATCACTATTGTCAATACGGTGAGATCGAAAATCACTACGCTTTTTTCTTTTGTTCAATTCTTCACTATTAATAGTATCCCTTATCCACGATATTGGAGTTTTTGTAAGTAGACAGGTTTTTTAAAGCTTCTTGTTTAATACATCTCCTACTGATTAAAGTTTCATACACATTTTTTACAACCGTTTTGCATCTAATGACAAATGATTTCGACGCGACATAGTTATAATATATGTATTATCGTAAAACTTTTTCGAAACGCACAGTAAAAACGGTTATTCAACGCTACAACTAAAATATTAGCAGAAATATTTATATAAATGGTCAAAACTCAAGAGATATTTATACCTGGCCCCCTCCTGTTATTATGAACTCATAGGTTTGCCCAATAACAATAGGTCATAAATCATTAAAGGTTTATTGGGGTATTGCTCGTCAAAGGCCAAAGCGATATACTTTGAGATACACTATACTTCAAATAAAAAAAGTTTTATCGCGCTTCGTTAGGGAAATATTAACCTTTAAAGTTGGTATAACAAAACTTATTTTAATTATAACTTTTGAACTGTTGCCACAGTTATATTTAGGCTACTAAATAACCTTCTAGTTATACTTTTTTCTATAGATAAACGGCTGCTCAGTAAGTCGGAATTATACAGGGTGCGACGACTGTTTTTCATTTAATCTATGGATTTTTACTTTGACCGTTTGATTTCTTTACCATTTTTGTACAAAAAAGTATACTTTATTTGAATCGATATCTTGGACCGTTTTTCATAAAATCACATTTTAAATCCAGACTTACCAGCATAACAATAACAATATTTAATGGTTTAAGGGGCTCACAAACACGATTTTTAAAAATTTTACGACATTTTAATAATTGTATTTAACAAATGAAATTTTTTATTACATACAAAATGCTGGTATGTCTGAATTTAAAATGCGGTTTTATGAAAAACGGTTCAAGATATCGATATAAATAAAGAATACCTTTTTGTACAAAACGGTCAAAGAAAAAGGTCGAATTTGTCACCAGTTTTAAAAATGCATACATTAAATAAAGAAAAATCGTCGCACCCTGTATAATTCCGACTTACTAAACAGCCGTTTACCTATGGAAAAAGCATTACTATGAGGTTATCAAGTAGCCGAAATATTAGTACTGTGGCAGCAGTTCAAAAGTTATAATTGAAATAAGTTTTTTTTCTAACTTTGAAGGTCAATATCTCCCTAACAAAGCGCGATAGAACTTTTTATATGAAGTACTAACATTATTTTGGCTTACTCTATCACCCCTACAATTTTCGGACATCCTGTATAATAATTAAATTTACCATAAAACTTTAAAATATTATTGAAAAACACAAAAAAAAATAGGGGGTAACAACATCCTGTGTCACCCGGTATAATTTTTTTGGTTCTGTTTTCTTTTTATCGCATCTTAGTATTATACCGGGTGTTGCTCCGCCGAGCGGGACATAGGGAATCCCATGTAAATTTTAAAGTAGTCAAATATTGGCTCACCTAATTATTTTAGAAAATAATGCTATTAGGATTTATTGAAGAGCACAATAAGTTCCACTTAAAATGAAAATTTGAGCATTTTTCAACCAACCAGTAAAGAGTAAACTGCTTAAATACTTCTGAAACGTAGTATCTCATTATGCCCCCTGTACTCTAGAAATCAATTATAAAAACACCATATTGATTTATCAGTGACAATTTATTTATATTAGCTTTGTTCGTAGAGCAGTCAGAAACTATCAGAAACCGTCAGACGCATGCGCATTTAGTTAAAAGTGTTCGTAGAGAAGAAATCCCAAACTGCTGATCAAAAATCCTCTGTTCGCAGACGTCCAATTTTTCGTTGTGAACTAGTTTCCAACCGTCAGAATAATTCGCTGATTTTGGAGAAATTTTTAGTTTGAGACATGCGCAATGACCATTACGTCTGTGTTTTGTCATTTATTTTATTGATTCGTAGTTGCAGGTAGTTGTTTACAAACAGTTTAGCTAGTTTTTAGAGTTTAGTGTGTGTTCAGAAATTACATATTAATTTTTGGTTGGTTTAAAAACGTTTTGAAAAGTGTAACTAAATTTAATATTTAG
Source organism: Listronotus bonariensis (assembly GCA_014170235.1). Taxonomy (NCBI): domain Eukaryota; kingdom Metazoa; phylum Arthropoda; class Insecta; order Coleoptera; family Curculionidae; genus Listronotus; species Listronotus bonariensis. The sequence goes on from JACEGR010007002.1 coordinate 6,356, forward strand.
AAGTGTAAGAAAAATAAAAAGAAACTTACCTTCCATTGTTAATCTTTAAATAAATTCAGAATTATAACAAATAAATGCGATCACGGAAGACCATGTAAAATGTAAACACAAACACAAAAGTTGGGTAAGGGGTTCCAGTTGGCATATTACATCATACCGTTCGCAGAGATAAAAATTTCAAACTAATCAGAAAATTATTTCCAACCAAGCATGCGCATTAGAAAATTGGAAATTGGTTGGAAATTTTGTTCTACGAACAAAGCTAATGTCATTGCCAAAACTGCACAATTTTATACGGGAATTTCAAAAGAATCCTCGCATTTTATTTAAGTTTTCAGCTAATTCCAACACATGCACTCACAGTTACGCAAGAGAATAAAACAAATTTGTCTACATTTAGAAATCAGTTTATGATGAAAATATCAGGATTTAATCAAATGCTGAAATATTCCTCCATTAACTGCCAGACAATAACCCAAATGATTATAAAACTCATTTCTTACGTTGGCTAGTTGGTACATCGATATTCTGGCACATTCAGCGGAAATAGCATTCCTAAGCTGGTCTAAATTTTCATATTTTTTTATTGGTATAAAGCTTAGTTTCTGGGCAGCCATCCATTTAATACCAAATCTCTTGATTTTCACGAGCAAGGTTGGTGGTGTGGTCTTGTCCAGTAATGTCCTCCGTTTTTCTCGTGATAATGTTTCCTTCAGCCTCCCCTACACAAAGTATCACTTCTAAATCCCTCTCGTTTTGTACAATTTGTCTCTAATTTTCACGTCGATTTTCTTTACATTTGCAATTATTGATTACTGTGCCTGTAGATTTAATTTTTTTATCGTCCGTTCTATTGTTGATTTACTTTGTATTGGCCTATTAGGAAAATAGGCTGCAAACATGTCCGCTACTCTTCGATAACTATTTCCCTGATAAAAACCATTTTATAATAGTGATTTTTTCTTGATTTAAGTAGTTCATTATTTAAAAATGATGTGACGTTGTTTTGACAACTGGAGAGTACAAGGTTAAATAATTTTTCTGGTATTTTATTATAAACTTCTAATAATACAGGCAAGAAGATAGGAGATTCGTAACTTATTTTAGCATTTATCTTTTAGCTGACGTACTTAGAAGAGCTGGAATTTGTACACTGATTACAACTTTTCGTGCTCTTTAAAAAATCCTTATAATATTTTCTTCTAAAATAATTAGGGGAGCCAATATTGGACCATTTCCAAATTTACATGGGATTCCCTATGTCCCGCTCGACGGAGCAACACCCGAAATAGCACATAGCACGGAATCGCCCTTTTTAATCTGCGAGGGACTCTCAAAAATCCCCTTGTTAATGGTTTGCCATGGCAACAAGCAGAATCGACGACTTGGGTTGAAACTCTAAGCTGCGGTGTTATAGCCAATTTAATCGTAATTATTCGCATAAAAATATTAAATTGGTATTGTTTTAATAATTATACATTTTTGGAATAGACTTTCCTTTACAAACTTAACTGTTTTAAATAGTTTGTCAATAAAACTTTTGACGTTTATTTTAGACCACCCTGTATTAGTTTATTGTCAAGTTATTTAAAAAAGTTCTTTCTTTACAAGGCGCCCAACTAGGACTGAATAAATTACAGGATTTCTGTTTTAAAAATAAAAAATTAGGGGAAACGATTTTTCTTCCCATTGCGTTATTTTTAAGCAAAAACCGAGCACTGAAATAAAGCTGTGCACTGATGTACATATAAAAAACTTATTACCTTTGTTTTATAAATAACGCAATGAGAAAATAATCGTTTTTTGCAAAATTTGACGAATGTCGCTTACGATGTTTTGTTAAAAACCCATCGATGTGTTGGCCTAACGGCATTTTTGACGTCAGTCTAACACATAACCATTAATTATTAAACAGGTATATAAACCTTATACAATCCTAATTGAGACAACACAATAACTGGGGTATTATCAATTTACCACGTAACCCTTATCAATTTACCACGTAACCCATTGACAAAAATAGCCTATATCATAGTTGATCTTTCCCCGTAGAGGGTCAACGTGGACTTGACGAGTCTGTCATGCAAAATGGTAGGCGGGGATAAATCTTATTGGAGTAATTCGAATTTAACGTAGTGAGATTGGTTGGAGATTTTAAGGCGGGATAAAAACTATTTAGCTTTCTTCAGAACGCATGCACCTGCGAGTATTCGACAGTGTCGTCACATAATTATTTTTATTATTTATTACTTTATGTTTTAGGTGCCCAATTTGGATTTTGATAAACGTTTTTATTTACTGTGTAGGGTAAATTAGTTTGTGTGTGTGTGTTTGTTTTTAAGTTTATAATTATTATTGAACAATTCTACTTTTTAATTTAAAAATAAAATGGCATTAGACAATAGTTCAATTAGACTAAATTATATAAGATCTTCAATTTCTACAAATTGTGCAAATTATAAACGTACGTTTAAGTAATTTTTAAGAAAACAAAATAAAGAAAAAAACAACACAATAACCCCATTAAACCAGATTTATTGCAGTAATTGGTTGAGCGAAAATTTTAGTTCAGGCAGATTATGAAAGCCGTAAGCGTAGCTTAACAAGGGGACCAAAACACGGGTAATTTTAAGAAAATACTAAAAAGTTTTAGTTTTATATGCACTCATTATTATTCTTTAACATAGCCCAATATCAAATTTGTATTTTTATAGGTAATTATTAGCTGCCTTTACACTATATTTATGGTCACCCGGTAAAAGATAAAAAATTATTTTAATAAAATTGATACGACTTTTACCAGAACAACTAAGTAACAAAGTTCTAACTTTAGGAATGGTTTAGCAGAAACTAAAAGACCATTCTGATTATGAATATAAGTTTCTTTGTACTTTAAGAAATATTTTTCAATCATTATAAATACAAATGACGAATCAAGTTCCGAAAACACTGATGGCGATAATGAAAAGGAAAAAACATTTTTGTAGTAGGTACTCAATAATCTAATAAAATTGTTTTATTAAATTCCAATGTTGCCCTGTTAAAAACTACATCATCCTCTCAACTGGCTGTGTATAGACTTTTACTTTAAATAAAAATCAACATTTTTTAATAGATATGTAAATTATTAATTTATTTATTATAACTGCTCTATTAAATTTTTATCCCTCCGCCCATGCCTATAAAGAAGCCGCCTTTTGTCTGCGTGGAATTTGGTTTTTGCTGTCTCAATTGTGATTGTATAAAGTATACCCATTTTATTTTAGTAGCAATACAAATAATGATAAATAACTTTCAAACCCTACGTTCAGTGTGTGGTTACGCCTTTTTTAGCAAGATAATTTACGACCACATACCTATTGCTCGTCTATGACGAGAGTCACAAAATATTTACATTCCTTCTTGGCCTCCGCGCAGCTTTGAATTAACCTATAAGCAAAATAAGCAATTGCTTAGTGCTTCACGTTTTGGGGGCATTACAAAGGTGTCACTAAAGGAGAATAAATAATAGTTTAAAAAAACTAAAAAACACGCTTTTATATGCAACCGAACTAAAAATTAGAAAATCATTTTTCATTACAAAGAGTTTGTATTACAGTAATAAAAGGTCAAACAATGAACCATAATTATATACCTCAAAATAGAATTATAATAAAATTTAAGATAATAACAGAATAATTCACTTTAGAGTAAAAAGCGTGGGGTGCATTTTACTATTTTTTCATAACTTTTCCCTCATAGATATTTACAAATGAAATAATTATAACATTTAATATATTAAGTACCCCACGCTTTTATTCTGAAGTAAATTATTCTGTTATTATCTTAAATTTTATTATAATTCTATTTTGAGGTATATAATTATGATTCATTGTTTGACCTTTTATTACTGTAATACAAACTCTTTGTAATGAAAAATTATTTTCCAATTTTTAGTTCGGTTGCATATAAAAGAGTGTTTTTTAACTATTATTTATTTTTCATTTTTTAGTTCGATATATCAATTAGTTTTCTGCGGACATGTGATATTGAAATGTTTCACGGACTATTTCGTAATCTAATCATTTCATTTAAAGCTTCACTGTTGCATGGGGTTTCAGAACGCAACTACTCCGAACAAGTTTCTGTCAGCCCTATGCTGGAGAGTACATCCGAAATTGCACGCATGCGCAGATCGCTCACTAGCTCTTTCTCTGTTACTCTCCTACAGAAAATCTATAAAGGAATTTATTTATCCTGGCGATCCTAATCAGGATAACGGGATACTATTTGAAGATTATTGCATTGTCATGGGTCCTTGATACGTGTGCAAAGTTTCAAAGAAATCGAATCGCTGGAAGTTGGTGAAAAAAATTAAGCTTAAAGATTCCGTTACATAAATACATACATACATACATACATACATGCAACGCAAGCTAAAAAAGCGTGTTAATAAAGATTCCGTTACATACATACATACATACAACCCAAGCTAATAAAAGCGTGTTAAAAATAGTTCTTTTGTAAAAACTTTTGGTAATGATTTTTTCGTTGATCGTTAAAAAAACATGACTAGGGGACACCACAGGAGCCGACTGCTTATTGCACCAGGAAGTCCTAATCCGGCACTGCCTCCACGTTCTCCCGATCTGTCCCCCATGGGTTGAAAACATAGTGAAGCGAGGAGGATAGCGGCGACCAAACAGCGCGACATCGCGGTATAATCAAACACATAAAATCAAATGCATGCGTACAGGGTGACGCCTTTTCGTTGACCTTTGCGAGTATAGCGAAAACTAAAAAAGATAGAACAAATCTGATTGCGCAATCTCAATTTCAATTTTTGAAACAAATTTAATGGTAAAAGCAAACCATGGCTAACTTGAGTCGTTTTAAAGATACAGGGTGCTTTTCAAATTTTGTCAATTTGGCCAGGCACTTGCAGGTCGTTTGATATTAGAGATAGACGAAAACTTTAAATAGAAAAGCTTTTGGGATTTTTACATAGAATTCATCAGCGTACCAACATTTTTTCCATTGACTTTTATTTAAAAGTTATAACACAAAGTTGGGTTTTTAAAAATGAAACACCCTGTATATTTTATCACCAATAGGAAGGTCTCCTTGAAAGCCATAAGAAATATCACATTTAATATATTATCTATTTTTAATAGTTTCAGAAATATGCTCATCATCAAGATTTTTTTAACGAAACACCCTGTATATTATATTACCGTTGCAAAGATATTTCAAGGAGGTTTAACAAAATACCACAAATATGACTATATAAATCCAAAAAAGAGTAGATTTACGCATTAAGATATGGTGCTCATATTTCCGAAACTGTTGTAGAAAATAATTTTAAATGTGGTAAATTTTTAAAGGTCTTTTGAATGTATTTTTAATGGTAATAAAATATACAGGCTGTTTCATTTAAAACTTTGTGTTATAACTTTATATTACAAATCAAAAAATGTAGGTACGCCACTAAATTCTATGTAAAAATCCCTTTAACCTTCCCTTTTACATTTTTTTCTCTATCTCTTATATTAAGCAAGTTACAAGTGCCTGGCCAAATTGACAAAATTTGAAAAACACTCTGTATCTCCAAAACGAATCAAGTTGGCCATGATTTCCTTTTACCATTAAATTTGTTTTAAAAATTGAAATCAAGATTGGGCAACCAGATTTGTTCTGGTTAGTTCTGGTTAGTAGTATCTCTTTTAGTTTTCCCTATACCCGGCAGGGTTAACGAAAAGGCGCCACCCTGTGGTGCTCTGAAGAATTGTCCAATATAGTTCCTCCACTCACGGTTCCCAACAGAGAAACTCGTGGTTCCGCGCGTATGCATCCCTATACGGTCCAACTGGACAGGCCCCGAACTTCCCACTTTGTTCGTTCTTTTATCCCTAGAGTTTCTAGAATGTGGAACCTGCTGCCCACGGAGGTCTTTCCTTCTCCCCCAAATCTTCAAGTATTTAAGTCTCGTGTCAACAAACTCCTTCTTACCTCGCTCAAGACACCCACGGTACGTTAGTATTTAGGCTTTTAGCCTTCGTGGTTTGTCCAAAGATTTAAAAAAAAAACAAAAATTTTTTTTTGAATTGTGAGATGGTCCTCTCGGCTCTTAACTCCTCATTTCATTATTTTTACATCATTTCCCGATGTATTCACTTCTCCATTGTTTTTTCGGAACAAAATTAATAATTCTTCACCATTTTTACCGAGCTCTCATCTTCGAGGTAATGCCATCCCAGCTACTCTTTAATAAGGTATTCAATATCGTTTTAAATAAAAAAAAGCTAACTTAAATTATTTCCACTTTTAGTTCATAGCGATCTCCAGGGAAAATTTTAATTTGTTTTCAGAAACTAGAAGCCGGAAACTTGAGATTGCAATTTTCTTGCAGAAAATTTTCTAAGATAGTTTTAATGCCTTATTAGTCCTTCTTTGGAAAATGTTGTACGGTAATATCTAAGTCGGGAAGTATTAAATGTTTTATAAGTTGATAAAAGTTTGACGCCGTCGGTTAAATTGAACTATTCGGACAAATATTTAATTGAAGTTCAGTTTTTAAAGACTACATTAAAAAGCACAATGACGTGTAATTTGATTGGTTTGAAATGTTACAGACGGTCATGCAAAACTGTCACATTGTAGGGTCATGGTTCCCGTTTTTTTAATTTCCCAATAAAACGAATTTAAAAGATAACTTACCATTACCCCCAATGTCAATCAATCAACCTACACGTCCCTGTGCTTTTTACTTTAGTCTCTCTTTCAGTTCGACGAAGAGAGTAAATTTTGTTAAAGGATGTAATAGCAATTTGTAAAGTGCCCTCGTATTATTCTAATATTTGTTTTACGGTACACCAATGGGTGGCGCTAGTGCAGCGTTGTTGCACGAACAACGTACGGCAGAGAGAAAACAATATGTCTAGTACCTTTCTCTCTTGCGATACTGACTTAGTTTTTTATGAGACCACCGCGGAAGTGCACTATTTCAAATATAAAAATAATATATAAAATTATTCCACAATTGTTGAAGTAATCGCGTGACGTACACACACAAAAACATACGGGATAAATTGATTACCTTCTTCTTTTTGAAATCGGTTAAAAAATTGTTTAAGGAACTACGGAATGATCTGCAGAATTGCCAACAAAAAATGTTAAAACAACATTTAAAACATAACCACTCTAAAGGTCAGGTTTCACATAACCGCAACGACCCCGTGACCGTGCGCTTCACCGGTGAAATGTAGGAGGATGCGGTGCAAAAATTTCGTATTTAATCAAACTGCAGTAATAAAAGTCAATTATTTCACGCTTTAAATTACACCCGATCATAAATTAAATCTTAACTAATATGGTAACACAGTTTTAGGGGTTGACCACATATAACCACACCGAGTCCTGCACCATAACACAGCCGTGACTCGGTTTTGAAATGTACCGTCGTAATCAAATGCCGTAGGCTTAATATCACCGCTCCGTGCCCGACCACCTACCCCGCACCGCATTTAAACAAGTAAACAAACATTAGTTTCTTTGATTTCTCGAAATAATAACTTAAAAAACTTATAAAACAACAAATAACAATGTATTCGTAAGTTTTACTCACATATTATTCACAAGATGTAACAATAAAATTAATTTTACACTTTTTAATACTTGTTAAATCACTTTTTCTTGTATTGTTTGTTTACAACAACTAACTTTTAATTTTATACGTAATAAATTGAAGTAAAAGTTGACGCCCGTAAACTCAAAGCTTGGTTCGGCGCTATCCGATCCACGTATGATTTCATTTTCTGGGCATGTTTCAGACCGTACTAGACACGGTCGTGCTATATCTTGTTGGGACATCGGTGCGGTTATTTGTGGCTATACCTATATTACACTTAAAGTTTGGAAAAAGAGGAACGGATAAGTAGGAAAATTATTTATAAAAGAGATATACATACATAAAACAATAGACTTAGCTTGACAAAAATACTTTTTATATTTTTGAGGGCATGAAAAAGCTTTTTAACACGCTTTTATTAGCTTGGGTTGTAACTATCTATCTATCTATCTATGTAACGGAATCTTTGAGCCTAATTTTTACCAACTTCCAGCGATTCAATTTCTTTGAAACTTTGCACACGTATCAAGGACCGATGACAATGCAATAATTTAAAAACAGTATCCCGTTATCCTGATTAGGACCGCCAGGATAAATAAATTCCTTTACAGATCCTCTGTGTCTCTTGACAAAATGGCGAAGGAATTTTTTAGTGAATAAACTGGAGCATTGATTTTTAAAAAACTAATTGATATATCGAACTAAAAATGAAAAATAAATAATAGTTTAAAAAACTAAAAGACACGCTTTTATATGCAACCGAACTAAAAATTAGAAAATAATTTTTCATTACAAAGAGTTTGTCACTTCAGAATAAAAGCGTGGGGTGCTTAATATATTAAATGTTATAATTATTCTATTTGCAAATATCTATGAGGGAAAAGTTATGAAAAATAGTAAAATGCACCCCACGCATTTTACTCTGAAGTGACAAACTCTTTGTAATGAAAAATTATTTTCCAATTTTTAGTTCGGTTGCATATAAAAGCGTGTTTTTTTAGTTTTTTTAAACTATTTTTTATTTTGAATTAATTTGCACACTTTCCTCTATCACCGTAAAATCGGGCTCGGTGCGGTTATGTGTGACCCGAACTTAAAACGGTCCACAGTTTATGCAACTTATTGTACGACAGGTTGTATAACTAGTAGATTCGACCGTCGAAACAATAATCATATATTTTATGTAGCGTTGTAGTTCAACAAGTTGATGGTTGGATGACATGAAAGTTGACATGTTTTATGTAGGACCGATTACACTGGTCTGCATCCAAATATTCATTTAAATAATAAATAATAGTTTAAAAACTAAAAAACACGCTTTACATGCAACCGAACTAAAAATTAGAAAATAATTTTTTATTACAAAGAGTTTGTCACTTCAGAGTAAAAAGCGTGGGGTGCATTTTACTATTTTTTCATAACTTTTCCTCATAGATATTTGCAAATAGAATAATTATAACATTTAATATATTAAGCACCCCACGCTTTTATTCTGAAGTGACAAACTCTTTGTAATGAAAAATTATTTTCTAATTTTTAGTTCGGTTGCATGTAAAAGCGTGTTTTTAGTTTTTTAAACTATTATTTATTCTTCATTTTTTAGTTCGATATGCATGTATGTATGTATGTATGTAAAAAATGCTCCAGTTTATTCACTAAAAAAATCCTTCGCCATTTTGTCAAGAGTAGTATTAGGACACAGAGGATCTGTAAAGGAATTTATTTATCCTGGCGGTCCTAATCAGGATAACGGGATACTGTTTTTAAATTATTGCATTGTCATCGGTCCTTGATACGTGTGCAAAGTTTGAAAGAAATTGAATCGCTGGAAGTTGGTAAAAATTAGGCTCAAAGATTCCGTTACATAGATAGATAGATAGATAGTTACAACCCAAGCTAATAAAAGCGTGTTAAAAATGTGATAAATATCTAGTATTAGGGGTTTTAATTATACATCTGCTTTTAGTTTTTGCTATAATTTTGGATTTTTGTATGACGTTTTTGCATAAACTACTTTATTCTGTACAGATCGTACCTATAGACATAAAAACAGTTAAAGCTTTAAAAAATGCCATATTTGATTTTATTTATCACTTATAGTTTTGAAAATATGGCCAATTATGTGAAATTTCCATTATATTTACATCTTTAAGCTATAAGCACTAAGTTCAGTGTAGATAAAATGCACGTTACATCTACTATTTTTTAGATTTGGATGGCCATTGGCCATATTTCCAAAACTATAGGAAATAGATAGATAAAAAATTTAAATATAGCATTAAAGATATTTTTTAGGCAAGCTTGTGGCAATACCATTGTTTAAATGCTATATTTATTATAAAATAGCTCTTAACCGGTTATCAGATGGGTGCAGGTTGCTTCCTATTAGGATCTTAGACTATTAATTACTTAAAAAATATCTAGAAACATAGACATGTGGCGTTTATTTCAAGATTTTTAAATTCGAAATTTAAAATATTCCTTTAAAAATCTATATTTTGGGTGTAAAATAAACGTACTTACTAAATCGCAGTGCCTTTAATTTTCATAAAAATTCTGGCTTTAATTCAACAGTAAAATTTTAGCGGGTTTATTTAAATAAAAAAATCACTTTTATAACTTTATGAAAACTTCCTGTTTCCACCCAATTGACTTTTTCCATTTTCCCTGTTTATATAGCCATCATATCATGCAAGCTAGTGAAGTCACTCATGGAGAGGGCTCTGGAGCACAAATAATACGTCATGTACCGATGGTTGCATATATGCCGCCGTAAATATTACCGCCTGTCCGATGCATATAGATTCTTTATACTTCAGCGGGTTTAAAATGTATTATCGATGCATTTACCACTAATATTGCTACATTAAAAAGAATTTATTTAAATTGAAAACAAATTGGAATTTAAAGTTTCTGCTTTCTTCGAAAAATATATGTTAGACAACCCTTATGCATCTCACTAATCCAAGAATTAATAATATAAAGACATGGCAATGTTAAAACGACCCCATTAAGACAAAATATGAGCCAATGTCTCCTAAAATTAATGACAGGAAATTTAAAGCTTTGTGGGCGCATATTTTCCACGCTTCGCTGCTTTCGAAAGCTTTTTTGAGTGAAAAACAGAATATATGTCATTTAGGGATAAAAATTTCCGTATTTTTACTCGGTTGCCGCTTTTATATAAATAATTCGATAAACGGGCGCTGCTGGAATTGGGTTATTGTGTATAAAATTGTATTATTTTTTTGCTGCCTATTTTTCGTTTTATTTTATAGGGAAAAATAAAATTATTAAATTATCAACTTTTTCATTATTATGTTTTACACATGGTGTTGCTGAACTGTGCTGCCAATCTGCTGGGATAGAATCTTCTAATTAAGTAAGGAAAAAAATTATAATAACATGGGTTCGCAAATTTTTTGTTCTTATGGGTGCTAAACGATTTTAAAAACTTTAAAGAGACTTATTTTAGTAAAATTTTTTAGACTTGTTATAAACTTTAGGTAATTAAATATTTATTGTAGTTGTGATTTTTTAAAGAAAAACTCCTCAATGTTTTATTTATGGTCAAAAAATATGCAAATTAATTGGATTTTTTTTAAAACACAATATGATACAAAAAATATGAGCTAAGTAAATTGTCTCATAAAATTAATACCAGGAAACTTTAAAGCTTTGGGGGCGCATATTTTTCACGGTTCGCTTCGTTCAAAAGCCTTTTCAGCGAAAAAGAGAATACATGTCATTTAGGGATAAAATTTTCCGTATTTTTGCTTTTATATAAATAATTCGATAAACTGGCGTTGCCGAAATTAGGCTATTGTGTATAAAATACGCCCTTAGCCATGTACAGGGTGGACAAAATAGGGCGTTTTTTATTGGCTATCTGACTTATCACTGGAGTTATTAAAAATCAATGTAGGTGTTATGGGCTCCATTTTGGAGAAACCAAAAATGGCGTAGTTAGATTTTTAATAAAATTATTTATCTAAGAGAAACGAGGGAAAATTGAACAACTGTCGTTTTTGATTTTAACCTATATATCCTTTAATATAAAAAATAGCCAAAACCCTAGAGACAATTGTTGTAGAACTTTTTACGTAGAATCTACCAAAAGTATTTGATTTTTTATACAGGGTAGCGTTAAGAAGTTACGATGCCAACTTAATGTTTTTCTTATGGAACACCCTGTATATTTCTTACTAATGAATAATCCTTGTCACTAAGATTACAAATATATTTAAAATCGTATCATTATCTCTTGTAGTTCTTTACATATTTGAATTTTGAATTTCTTTAGTAATAGCTGAGATAGTCCATAAGAACGCCCAATTTTGCCCACCCTGTACACCTAAGGTAGCACATTTTTGGTGTAGATAGATTCGATTTTATTCCTTTTCTTTAATTTTTTTCCGAAAATTGCAAGTTCTTTTTAATATTACCAAAATTTGCATTTTTCTTGAAATGCCCGCGAAATTATTTAAAACGCCGCATAGTCCGATGACGTAGTTGGAGGTTGTGCCTACGTCACAAAAGATACAAGCTACGACATCCCTTTTCTAGTGTTTCTTCCTTTGTTGACATATTTATTTAACGTGGCGCTTTTCACATCAGCTCTGGCAACATTGTAAAGTTGTTCAAACTCGCAAATTGTGGAATGAACTTTAATCAACTTTAATCAACTTACAAAATTATTTACAAAAAAGCTATAAGCTTTGCTAAGCTTTGTTAAAGTTTAAATTTTCCCGGGTTTGTTAAATAGTTTTTACCATTTTGAAATTTTTGGTAAGAGTATAATATGGTATTATTTATTTTGCTGCCTATTTTTAGTTTTATTTAAAAAATTAAATGACTAAATCATCATTTTTATCAAAATTATTTTTTATACAGGTGTTCGTTTACTGTGCTTCCAAAGTGCTATGGTGGAATTATTTTATCAAAATAGAAAACATTGTTCTTATAAATATGGATCCTCAAATTTTCGATTCCCAAGATGGTGCAAAACCTTTCAAAAAACTTTATAATTTCGAATAGACTTATTTTACTACAATTTTTTAGACTTCATATAAGCTATAATTAATTATGTGTTTACTGTAGTTGTTACATAATGGGCCTAATAGCAACATCCAAAAATAACTGTTATTTGGTATTTATGATAAATAAATAAATAATAAAACCTATAAAATAAAAAACTCGCCATAAATTCGAAAACACCAATCAGAGGGAATGACATCACGAGTAGATAAAGCGCGTTTAATGTCACTAATCCAAAATTGTCATTAGGTACCTTTAGAATATTCGCCTACTAGATGTTGCATTGCCGCTTTACATGCTTTTGTGAAGGAAAAACGCATCCCTATTTATTGGTGACGTCACGTTTATATAAACAGCGACGCCATGATAAAATATATGTTTTAGCTGGTATTTAAAACTTTAAATTGAAGACCTTAAATTTAAAAGGGTCAATGTGCCATTAAGGTACTTAAAAGTTATGAGTTATGGATATCGCTATCTTTTAGAAGTGGATTTTTATCGAAGGCATATAGAACCCTCTTAATATCGTTAGGCTTTGTATATAGAGCCTTTTAGGGCAAAAATCTCATTTTTGGCATTTTGGCACTTAGACCCTTTTGAAGTTTAGAGGCGATTTCGGCCCGTTTTGGTACTCCAGTTTGGTTGGTTAAATGCCTACCAACCAATTTCGGATGTCAAAATAGTGACGTCACGCCAATTTTGGTACCCTGTTTGGTTTGTCAAATGCTATATCGTGGCTTGTGGGTCGGTAGATGGGTTTGGTATGCTCTCATCCTTTTTTAAAGCCGTTGGTCTTACCCTAAATTTTATTTATTTTAATGATTTTGATAATAAAACATGATATTAACAGTTGGTAAATGTTTTAATTTAAATATTGCTGTTAAATAAACAATTTCATAAAAACCAATAAACCGTTAGGTAAGGTTCTTCTTCTATTTACCTACCAAAAATGTACCAAGCTAATTCGGATGACATCAGATACAGACGTAACGGTTGTGACGTGAAACATACCAATTGTTACTTACCAAAGTTGGAGTACCAAAACGGACCGAAATCGCCTAAGGTCTTAATTATTATTTTTCTTACCAAACCATTATTTTTTGCAAAGGTAACATTTTTTTTTGAAGCAGCACATTTATCTAAACATCATAGATTAGTTTCTCAAAAACTACCATCATGCCTATAAAACAAAATTGGGCAAAATATATGTATATTTTTCGTTATTTTTGATTTATTTTCTTTAAAATAATAATAAAAAAAATAGCCACTCTTGAGAATGTCAAGATGACGTTTTTATTTAACTTTCACTATCAAATTGTCAAATCAGTTAAATATACATTTTTTAGCATGTAATTAACTCACCCTATCTTAATCTGACCCTCTGAAAAATTTCTGATGAATATATATTTTTTTACTAATCTGATTCTTTATCTTTGACGGGCGGCCTTATATACTGGGAGCATATTTGGTGGAACGGGTATAAGGTATTCTCCTGTATATTATGATGTCGAGCTAAACTTCCCATTTCCCTTTCTTGGGTTCCCTTACTATTAACTGTTACATTTGAAAACGGACAGAGATAGGATTGCCCGAAACATTGTGTAAATAATTAAATAAAGACAATGGAAGTCTGAAATCCATGTTATTTTCATTTTTAATTATCTATAAATAATTAACTATTTTAAAAATAAATAACATTTTGTTTTTGAAGAGATGCGCGCCCGCCCTGCGCCCCTAAATAGGCGGCGCCACTAATGAAAGTTTCTAAAAAAATACCCTTGATGTTTATTACTTAGATTGCAAATAGTGATTGTCTCATAAAACAGTGTTCTAAAATATTTATGAAGTTTATAGCAAAAAAATGCCGAGAGAATTAGGAGCCCATTTGAGTAAGGTGGTCACCTTCTTAAGTTTTCCAACCCCTGGGGCAAACCGCATTGGAGTAAATCCAAAAGCATGAAAGCGGCCTACTAGGTTAAAAGACTGGCCGAAGTCAAAGGCAAGAATTTAAAAATCTGAACTAACTAAAATTGAAGACTTTGGGGCAAAAACCGCTCAAGTCCATTTTCACGTAGTCGTATTTTCTAACTAAAGGAAAGTCCATACATTGGTGCAAAAATCGTACAAGTCCGAAGCATATTAACGTCGCTATAAGAATTTTAAACATTACTGATGGCATATTTTGGTACACAAACTGGACAAGTCCAAAACATATTAACGACGCTATGAGAATAGGGCTTCTGTAGCTAGTACCAGTTTAATTCCGTTTTGTATTTTACAGAAGAGAGCTGTTCGATATACTGTAGACCCTTGTTTATTCAACAATTTTTTTAACTTTACCTTGCATATTGTTTCTTGAAACGGTGACTCTTGTTTATAAAAGATGCAGGGAAAATCAGTACCAGACTCATCATTATGCGACAAGAACAAGTAATGACTTAACCATGCCCATTTCAAAATCTACTGCAATGATTAAGAATGCAGCCAACTTTAAAATGTTTAGGAGGATGTTTAAGAATATTTTATTGCGAAAGGCATATTACACCTTGGATAATTTTTTAGGGATAGCTTATAACTTTGTTTTTTAATTTCTAAGTTTGTCTTTTTTACTATTTTTATGATATTGCACTATTTTTTTATTAGTTTCTTGCTTTTTTTTCAATTTCACTGTTTAACTGTGTTTTTATTACTATTTTACCGGTTTTTTTAATATATTATTCTTTTGTTGGCTAGTTTATTGTTATTTTTTACTTTAACTATTTTTTATGACCCTGTATGGTTTTAAGTTTACTTTCTGACATTTATTGCATGATATTTATGTCAGACAGAAAATCTGGCTAATGAAAAGAATAAAAAATTCTATCGGACATAAATTTTTGACCACAACCACTTGACAATGGCTGAATACATTACGCGTGAAAGCTTGTGTGCTTTAGAACTATGGAATCAAACTTTAAGGTGTGATTTCTTATATTATTCTATAAAAAAAGTGTGTAGTCTAATGGTGGGTTTACATCGGACATTTATTGCATGATAATTTATGTCAGACAGAAATTCTGGCTAATGTAAACGGTCAAAAATTTATTACATTTTATTCTATTTTCGGTTTTTGGCTTTCACGCGTAATGTATTCAGCTATTGTCAAGTGGTTGTGGTCAAAAATTTATGTCCAATACACTCACCCTTTGCTTATGAGTGGCCAGATTTTGCAGAGCGGGGACACATTTAACCTTGTGGGCGTCACATTTAAGAATAACCATAACTGGCATAAACACATTGTATCTATAGCCACCGCGGCTTCAAAAAGCTTGGATTTCTTTTCCGAGCCAAAAGTATTTTTCTCCTTCCAATTTATACACATTGTATGTGTCCCAAATTTGACCCTCTCTGGAATATTGTTCTCATGTCTGGGGAATGGCATGCCCTACAACCCTCAGCATTCTTGATGCCATTCAAAGAAGGGCTGTTCGTCTTATTAATGATCCTTTTCTTACTCAAAGACTTCCTTCTCTTGCCCATCGTTGAGCTGTGGGAGATCTATCGCTCTTCTATAGATACTTTTACGGCTTCTGCTCCGAAGAATTATCCAGTATAGTCCCTCCTCTTGCAGCTCCTAACAGAGAAACTCGGGGTGCCGCACATATGCATCCCTATACGGTCCAATTGGACAGGCCCCGAACTTCCCATTTCGTTCGTTCTTTTATCCCTAGAGTTTCTAGACTGTGGAACCTACTGCCAGCGGAGGTCTTTCCTTCTCCCCCAAATCTTCAAGTTTATAAGTCCCGTGTTATCAAACTTCCTCTTACCCTGCTTAAGACACCCACGGTACGTTAGTATTTAGGCTTTCAGCCTTCGTGGATTGTCCAAAGATAAAAAAATTATTGTTTTCATTAGCCAGATTTTCTGTCTGACATAAATATCATGCAATAAATGTCAGATGTAAACCTTTCTTAATGGTTTTATTTGTTGAAATCCAAAAAATGTTGCCTTGTTGATATTACTCAGAATATTTTAACGGTCTTTACCGAACAGTTTAGGCCCCTATTTATACCTTTCTAATATAAACAAAGCCTTTAAGTTTTTTATTTCAAATTTAATTCTGTGAGTCGACGGTTTTTCCAGAATGTAGCAAATTTTCTTCTAAAAACTAAGAGCGTTTTTTCATAACTAAATACTAGTTTTTTTCATTAAATTCAACGGAATAAAGTAAAAGATTTAGTACAGAAATATGTTCCAAAAGTTGATAATAATTTAGACGAAAATATTGAAATCTTAAAAATATTGGAAATTCAGAACCCGCCTATGACTCAGACACTTTGTTCATGCGATACTTATTTTAATGGGTGTTTATTTTTAATAAATATGTATTTCTATAACTTTCTGTGGCTCATTTAAGAAAAACTCGTCGTACAAGTCCAAATTTTTAAAAATTTTCACCACCTTGGTTTTTTAAAAATACATTTTTTTCCATGCTTTTGATGTTATTTAGGTTATGCATTTAAATGGATTTTATCCTTTTTTTTTTCAAGAAAACCAAGCAAGACAAAAAATCAAAAGCAGTATTTTACTTGCTAACCCAACAAACTACTTTAAGTAAATAATAGGTATTGCAAAAAGTCAGTGGTGTACACTTGCTAAAATCAGAGTTTCTTTATGAGAAGGGGTTTAGACATAAGCAAGACCGGTGATAGGTTTTGTCAGGGACGTGAGGGTGTGAGAATTACGATTTCGGTTGGCAGTTTTGTTCAAAGTTGGTAGCATTATCAGCTGATGACAGAGTCGTGCCTTGTCGAAGCTTTGTTTGGTAGAAACTGTGGAAATTTGCCATTTTCATTTGGTCGAACATTTTTCAGTCATTCGTGTTTTTATATACATATGATACAGATGAGTGTCCGCTAATTAATGGTACACAGAAAAACCACAGATTTCTTATGCGAAAATACCCATTTAGGATTTAAACAAACATTCCTATATCCAAAAGTTAATGATAAGGAAGATACTAGGTGTTAAAGAGATATAAATATTTTTTATTCATGCATTTCGATAATTTTTAATAGGTTTTAAACATTTTAATAAAACTCGGTATCCAGAAGTTTTTAGATAACAGCTTTTTATATCTGCGCAGTTGTAATTATAGCTAATACGATGTTATTGAAGGTACATACATACTTGTGCAAAAACATAGAGAAGCTTACTAGTTTACATACATACAAAGTAGTAACAAAAAATTGGGTAGTTTTAGAGAATTTTAAATAGTGTACCCATCGCCCTCTAGTCTACATACAAAAATTAATATTCGGCCTGAAAAGCTAATGTTTAAAAACCCCTAGATATAGTTATATTAAGATATTTAAAAAGGGGGAACAATTATCGAAATAAATTTACTTTTTCTTTTACTATGACACCCCCGTATCTTCCTTATTATAAACTTTTGGATATTAGGTATGTTTGGTTAAATCTTAATATTTTGGCATAAGAAATCTGTGGTTTTTCTGTGTATCATTCATTAGCGGATACCCTGTATACAAAGTTTTTAAAATGGTTTTTGACTTACGGAACCATGGAAAATGTTTTGCTCTGCCAGGTACCTCATTGTCCTTTCGTCGCTTTGATAATTTTTAATTTTCAATATTTAAACCACATTTATGTTTTTGTTTTAAGTTATGCCTATTAAAATAATCCAATAAATTTTGTTTACAACATACAGTTCTTTTTTGTTTTCTCCTTAATTCTACGCCACTGATCTGCCTAAAATCAAACATGGCCGAAAATGGCCCGAGTTGACGTCACAGCCGCGCTAGCCAATATGGCGAATGTCGTGACCTTATCTCATCTATCGACTTTGGCTAAAATATTTTTTTTATTGTGAAATTATTTACCATTAAACTTTATTTTAGAACAATCCTAACTGATATGTAATTATAGTTGGTCATTGAACTGTCATTTTTTAAATTTTATGTAACGAAACAAATAAATTACAAATTATTCTGAATAAAACAATTTCAACTGTTTAAATGTATTAATGTAATAAATTAAAAGAAAATTTGTGTTTCGTGTAAAAAAATACTTGTACCAAGTACAAATTATCCTTCATTTATTTTAAATTATTTTGTTATTTTATCATAGCTTTATTTATATTTTTATCGTGACTGCAGTTTTAACATACTATGTCATTTTTAAATGCAATATAACCTATTTTTATTTATATTCTCTTATTTGGAAAATTATAAAAGTAAAAACAAATACCAGTCAATCCATGGCCAACTATTGACAAATTTCAATTATAATATGTGTGGATTTAATTTTGACGAATAATATAATTTTAAAAATGATTTTGCGAGACTAGCATTTAAATATTAACTAAAAATATATTTTTTTGTAGTAAAAGAGGTTTAATTATTTGGTGCTTAAACTCCCAAAATCTTTAAACCAAAAAATAAATCATTAACCATGTGTGTAATGACAAAAAGACATTTTTTGATGTGATAACAGAAAAAAACATGACTCATGCAGCGTTCCATTTAAAGCTTAAAGTGAAAGCGAGAGCGCGGAAGAGGCACAATCGGCCTCCGCGTTCGACATATGTTTCTCTCCTACTTTGAGTGGTCCGCATGCTATACAATAATACATTTACATGTTTTCGTCAAGTAGGAAGTGCAGTGAAAATTAAATGTGGTGTAAATTGTTTAATTTTCTTTTGTTTTTTCAAAAGTTTGAAATAAATTGTTATTGCCAAATTGTTACTTGTAGTTGATCTTTATAATTTAAGTAAATACCTTATGACGTTATCACGTAAATTCATCGTACGTAAACCGACTTTATAGATAACCAATTTTTTTTCATAAAATTTCTACACTCTGCATTTCGGAAACAAAGCATTTTCGAACATAATTTTTATTTAAAAAGTGTTCTTATTTTCTTGCATTTTATACTGTGTTAAGAGAAATTCATCAACGTAAAAACAAACTTGAATTTAGCTTATTTTTGATTCAGAGGAACATAAAACAAAAATTTATTACTTTGGGTTAGGAGGTTAGAAACCATAGTTTCAACAAAAACGATGTGTTGGATTGATAAAAATGTTTGTAAATATAATAGTTTAATATGTATTTTTAACACGCTTTTATTAGCTTGGGTTGTATCTATCTATCTATCTATCTATCTATCTATGTAACGGAATCTTTGAGAGCCTAATTTTTACCAACTCCCAGCGATTCAATTTCTTTAAAACTTTGCATACGTATCAAGGACCGATGACAATGCAATAATTTAAAAACAGTATCCCGTTATCCTGATTAGGACCGCCAGGATAAATAAATTCCTTTACAGATCCTCTGTATCTCTTGACAAAATGGCGAAGGAATTTTTTAGTGAATAAACTGGAGCATTTATTTTTAAAAAAACTAATTGATATATCGACCTAAAAAATGAAAAATAAATAATAGTTTAAAAAAACTAAAAAAACACGCTTTTATATGCAACCGAACTAAAAATTAGAAAATAATTTTTTTCATTACAAAGAGTTTGTCACTTCAGAATAAAAGCGTGGGGTGCTTAATATATTAAATGTTATAATTATTCTATTTGCAAATATCTATGAGGGAAAAGTTATGAAAAAAATAGTTAAATGCACCCCACGCTTTTACTCTGAAGTGACAAACTCTTTGTAATGAAAAAATATTTTCTAATTTTTAGTTCGGTTGCATATAAAGCGTGTTTTTAGTTTTTAAACTATTATTTATTGAATAAAAAATTAATAAAATAAAATATAACAACAAATAAAAAAACTATTTAATAAAAACCATTTAATATTAAAAAATTTGCTCAAGAAAGTGCTACCTACCTAGATGTATATTACAAAAAAACAACATTATAAAGTTTAAAAGCAAAATCCAATCGCGATTTAAGCACGACTGCAGTAATTAAGTCAATAAAAAAAACACTGGAAACTGATTTGTTTTACATGGCCTACTGCTTAATTTTGGATATGAAATATAAAAATTTGGAATTTAATTCTTTGATGAATATACAATATTTAAAGATGAATATTTCATAAAAAACGGAAATGGTCAATATTTTTAAAACACGAATATTTGGAAAAATTCTGCATATGCCACTGCATTCTACGAAAAAATTATACAAGAATCAGTTTTTACCTTTTTGACACGGTATCATCCCACTGAGATACAAGGGGTACCTGAAAATGCAAAATTTTTAAAATCAGCCTGTAGCCCATAAACTTAGAGGGCTTTGCTTATGGCTTTTTTCGTTTCACCAAAATGTAGGTCAGGTTGGCAAAAACCGCAAGGTTTAATCTTTAATAATAAGTTTGTTCCAGCTGGCTGTCAGAAATGATTGCCATCGTTCGGATTCTGCGCACGTCAAATTTGTCGTTCCAGCAGTGCTATGTTTCTAACATTATACAATTGTTTGTTGTTCCAGCAGTAGTTTTAAGATGTTGGAAACATGTTGGAAACTGTTTAAAAAGTTTGCAAATTTTCTCCAAACATTATTGACAAATTTTTAACATAATCTTTCTTGTATTGACGTATAGGCAGTATGCACGCCTTGTTTATTTTTCGTTCCAGCAGAAAACTGTTGCCAACATTTCTGACTAATGTTTGTAACAATTTCTGCGTTTACGATTGTTGCTAACATGTTTCCAACATTCTGCTGGAACAAACCTAATAACTGAGATACCCTGCTGTTGCAACCAAAATAGGACACCCTGTTTACTTAGTAGTAACAAAAATAGTTAAAAAGGTCAAAGCCTTATTACTGGAAACGGCTTTTTTGACGACAATTTACGTAAAGAGCTTTTTTTGGGAATTAAAAACTGTTAGTTGCAAAGATAGACCTCTTAATATTCAATTTTTGGTCAAACAATCAACAATATATTCAATAATTTTTCAAAATAAAAAAATGGCCTTGCCTAATCTTTATAGCTTTTTTTCTTTCTGGTTTGGTTAAGGGTAAGGTTTGCGTAAACAATTTACAGAACATTGATTGAGCCACAAATCTACCAAAATGTTACTCAAAATTTTGTTAATAGAATGCCCATCTGCAGAAATACTCAAGAAAGATATTAATCAACATTATTTCTTAAAATATATATTTTTTTACTAATCTGATCCTTTATTTGGTGGAGGTACTTAAACGGGTATAAGATATCCTCCTGTATATTAATCTGTCGCGCTAATCCCCTTTTTGGGCTCCCCTACTATAAACTGTTACTTTTAAAAACGGACAGAAATATTCTGGGATTGCCCGAAATTTTGTATAAATAATTAAATAAAGACAATGATAGTCCTAAATCTATATTATTTCTTTTTTTAATAATCTATAAATTATTAATAAATTTAAATATAAATAACATTTTGTTTTTTGAAGAGAGGCGCGCTTAATCTTCATAGATTTTTTTCTTTCGGATTTTGTTAAGGATAAGGTTTGCGTAAACAATTTACAGAACATCGATTGAGCCACAAATCTACCAAAATATTGGGTTTGTTCCAGCAGGCTGTCAGAAATGTTTGAAACCGTTCGGATTCTGCGCATGTTAAATTTGTCGTTCCAGCAGTGCCATGTTTCTAACATTATACAATTGTTTGTTGTTCCAGCAGTAGTTTTAAGATGTTGAAAACATGTTGGAAACTGTTTGAAAAGTTTGCAAACTTTCTTTAAACATTACTGACAATTTTTAACATAACCTTTCTTGTACTGACATATAAGCAGTAGGCACGCCTTGTTTATTTTTCGTTTTAGCAGAAAACTGTTGCCAACATTTCTGACTAATGTTTGTAACAATTTCTGCGAGTTACGATTGTTGCTAACATGTTTCCAACATTCTGCTGGAACAAACCTAATAACTGAGATACCCTGCTGTTGCAACCAAAATAGGACACCCTGTTTACTTAGTAGTAACAAAAATCCCAATTCAAGAAACCAATTGACCAAATGTTTAAAGCCTTATTACATGGAAACAGCTTTTTTGACGACAACATAGAGAGCTTTTTTTTTGGGAATTTAAATTTCTTTAAGAATGTAAGTAGGTAATTTTTTAGAACAATTTGCGAGTTTTTCATAAAAAAATGTTGTTAATAAATCGTTATTTGCGAAGATAGACCTCTTAATATCTGTCGCCTTAAACAATATATTCGATATATTTTGCAAAAAAAAATGGCCTGGTTTAATCTTTATAGATTTTTTCTTTCGAGTTTTGTTAAGGATAAGGTTTGCATAAACAATTTACAGAACATTTATTGAGCCACAAATCTACCAAAATGTTATTCAAAGTTTTGTTAATAGAATGCCCAACTGCAGAAATAGTCAAGAAAGATATTAATCAACATTATTTCTTGAAATAAAACTTCCACGTTTTCCCTTTGTTGTATGAAATAAAATTGTTCTTTTTAATAAAATGGAGTTTATTTAGAAAAGGTAGCTGTTGGGACATCTTTATGTTTTTTTGAGCTAAAGATATAAGGCGTGATTTCCGGCCTGTTAAATATTTATTAAGCGCCCGCTTCCCACGACACTGACCAAGCGCACCTCGCACAAGGTACCCGCCAGGCACTGTTGCCAATATTGATCCCGCGGCGCCCAAAAGAAGCGCCGCGACGCGCGCATTTCTCCAGGACGCCGCGTCTGTTGCCAAATGGTCAAAAATTGAATAAATAGCGCAACTACCAAAAAAGAACTTTATGAAGAAATTAAAACCAATAATTACTCTTCACTCTAAAGTTGTGATTTTCTAAGAATACAGTGCGTGTCTAAAGTCAGTCTACCATTAAAATTTTTCGGTATTTGTTCATGAAAATTTAGGGACTTTAATAAGATAACATAAACCAAATTGTAGGCAAGAAATGACTGATATAAATGTTAAACTGAGAGTTGGGCGTCATTTTAAAAGAAAAATTAAAGGAAACGGGGGCCTTGTGGCACATCATTTTAAAGCTGCTAAACGAGTACTTACCTTTATCCACTACCCATAGATAACTTACATTTAGATCCATTAGGCTGACTAGGGTACAGCCTAGGGCGCCATGAAAACAGAGGCGCCAGACACAGGGGAGTAATAGGCGCTATATAGGGAGTTTTAAAAAAGTTTAGGTCGAGTGGGGATTTTTGGTGACTAATTTCTCTGCGAATAAGGTGCTTTGGAATGAAATAGGCGCGAAAAGGAGGGAATGACCTTTTTTTGTTATCATTTTATTTCGGGTGGTGAAGTAAGGCGCCTGGCACTCAAAGTAGGCGCTACGGGAGGAAGGGACCTTTTTTGCTCTTTAAAATTTTTTTGGTGTAAAATAGGCGCTCCGGGGATTTTAGCCTAGGGCGCCTCAAACAGTTAATGCGGCCCTGCCTGTAATTTTTGGAGCGCCGCTGCCTGGGATAAGTCCGAACCACGTATAAGAACTTTTTAGGATCTGAAAGAGTTGTTACCCTTTAAAGGAGTGGAGTAGCCACTAAAAATTAATCCTTTATTAAATTTACTGTATGTCTCGTCGATTTTATGCAGGCAGTAACGTAAGAGAATACACGTTATTATTTATTAAAAAAAAATACCTAATTTTCGGTTCACGTAAAATCAAAAAGGTACCTGGAAATAAATGTTGTCACTGACATGAGAAAAAGTGTCAATAAATCATTGAGAGTCAGTATTTAAAAGAAAATTATGTTTGTTTGCTGGTGGCTGCTGTCTGTTCGGTTTTACCTAAACCAAAAATTTGGTAATTTTGCAATTACATTTAATTAAATAATTCAAAATTAGCTTATTAAATTTTTTGACACTTGGCACTTGGTTTTAGGATTGGTCTCTACAAACAGGTATTTTACATTCTTTTTGTAAAATTTACAGGGAGCCAAAAATTAACCCCTTAAAATTTACATGATATTTCCTAAGTTCCGCATGACGACGCACCACCATTTTTGATGTAGAATTCAATAGGGAGTAAAAATTTTCTAAAATATATGTATAAGCATAGAGTAATAAGGTATTCAATTTAAGAATCTCACTAGACAATGAAAATTTTGTTTTGGAGACATCTAGGATATTTACCAACACTGCCATTTTGCCAACCAACTTTGATTATGACCATAAGGAATAAAAAAAAACCTCCTGCATAAAAGTTTTATACTTTTTTATCTATTATCTTTATAGCATAAGAAAAGAATCAAATAAAGAAAGAAAAATGAAGAGGTAAATTTTTTTAAATGGGAAACCATGTATATTATGTCACCAATAAAATGATCTTTAAAAAATCTTTACAAAAATACCACATCTGATATATCTATCTTTAATATTTTCGGAAATATGGCCATTTAAATCTGAATATAATTTCCAATACATCTACAGTCTCAGCTTAGTGCAGTAGGTAATGGAAATAATTATATCTACTATTTTTTAAATTAAAGTGGTCATATTTCCAAAACTATTAAAGATAGTAATATCAAATCTGGTATTTTGAGATCCTTTAATGGTGACAAAATATACAGGGTGTCCCATTTCCCTCTTCATTTTCTTGAGTTTTTGATGTTCATTTGTTTTTTTAAGCCCAAAAAGTAATAAATGTAAGAGTATAAAAGTTTTTTTATACTTCTTGGTTATAGTTAAAAGTGGGTTGCAAAATATAAATAATAAGTCTGCACAGGGGCGAAATTTTTTTGTATATAGCTTGAGCTCGGACACACTGTTTATAAGAATTAAAATAATAAGTAAAGTTAAACTTTACAAAATCTTTATTTTCTTGGAAGAAATCCGTATTAAGCAACTTGACAACGCCGCGGGCAGCACGGCAGGCGACTAATATCAGCAAGCTTGCTTGCGAACAGTTACCTAGCAGGAGTGATTAACGTTCCTGCAATAGTGCTACCGCTAAAAATACCGTATTGCATACGCGAAAATACGGCAAAGAATGGCAATATTTGCGGCATTGTCAAACGAGTGTTTCCCGCTTAAGGATTTTTTAAACAGAAATAAATAAGTAAACGGGTGATTTGTTAACAGGAATACTGAACTTGTTTTGCAGAAAACACATTTGTTTAGCAGAGTGGTGTTTTAAGGGGTAATTTTGACCCACTTCACTTAACACAGGCAGTGCATACTAACTTTCCTGTTTTAAATCTAAAGTTCTCAAAATATCTGTGACCATTTTTAGTGACTTGACTTATTTATTATTAAACAGGTGGTAATAGAGAAATAACACTGACCTAGTTTTTTAAATGATACTTGTTTTTTTTATACAAAATGTATTATCGTATAAAAAACCAAAAAGTTCTTACAAAAAATATACAGGTCCTTTTTATATTTTGTAAAAGCCGTAAGGGCAGATATAGGGTGCTTCATAAGTGCGTCGGGCTTCCATAGCGCCTAAACCATGGAAGTTGCAGATTTCGTTTAAAGTGATTTCATAACTACGGTGCGAAACTTAAGAGGGTGATGTATTATTTCTGTGCGGACTTGCTTCATTTCTGAGATACAGGGCATTGAATTTAAAAAAAAAAATCGGTATTTTTAAATGTCTTAAAAATGTCTTAACCAGTTTGGTTGCAGTTTAGGCAAATTTGAATGTACAGGGTCCTTAAAAATTTTCTTACAATAATCAAAACTATTATCGTTTTTTTTTCGGTTTTTATAAATGGAATAAACCTTTAGTAAATAAGCAATTTTTATAATAAACCCAAAGTCTTTATCTTTGCCTTTATTTTTGAGTAATTTCGACATATTAAAAAAACTTTTTTTAAATCATTTTTAAGTAAAAAGGTGATGAAAATTACAATTTATTTAAAAATTATGAAAAAATATTATCACTTTAAGGTCTATACAGTCTTTACGTCACTGTACTTCAAGTGCTTTCCGTATAATGTGCTTATGTTCGAAAAATCTTTATGCGTCTATTGACAAATTTTGGTTTTGTTTTTTTTTCTCAAATAAAACACTTTTCGTGTTAACAAATCTTAACAAAAGTCTTATTTGTACACGTTTTTTGTCGGGCGTTTTTTCCTAAAAATAATTTCTCTCACTTTCCATAAACATATTAAGTTACTCACATTTGCTACAATTTATCATAGTAAAGTAAATATTACAGCAATATAAAAAATGTTTCTCTATTGATGTCTAATATTGCTCATAGAACTAACTAACCAGAACTAACATATAAGAATCCCAAATATGCAAACATATTTAGCTTGTTCCATTAAAAAAAAAAGATCATATTCTGGTTAAGTAGCCTGTATTAAAACAAAATAATTTTTTAACATAGAGTATTATCTCTAGTCCATATACCGCTTTGAACAAAATATCTAACTGCTATAGTTTAGGCGTTATAAAAGAACTACGCACTTTTGAAGCACCCTGTATTTATGTATTGCCGAGTCTTCTCTTAAACTTGTTTATTTAACTATGCCAACATAATATACTTTTATTGATAAATCACTAAGGGCCTAATCTGACTTTCAGGAAGGATGTTCTAGTATTGACATACTAATTTTGTTAATAGACACTTTAAGAAATGCGTTGCACGTATTCATTTTAAGTAAAATTTAGATGTAAAGGGACCTACAAACCAGAATATACTTATAATTGCTACAAGTAGATCCTCCCCTTACTACACCTTGGTAACTCAAAATTTTGTTGTGCATCTAAAAAATCATCAACATCATCATCTTGAAATTTGTGGTCGCCTGGGCCGCCCATTCTATTCAGTAGTCCAAAAGATGAAAATCACATGGTTATAAATCTGGTCTATAAAGTGAATCTGGAAAAACCTGTTAGTTTTTAAAAAAATTGCATTAATTTTTGAAGTTAGCAAGATAAATAAGGAATATTAATGGTTCAACTATTATTCTATCTCATAATAAATCGATCCAACAATCATCACTTTTTTAAAAGACGGTTGCTTTTTTTCAACTGAAGTCACAATCTTTAGTTTTTTTGGTTTGGAGAGTTTAGATGGCGCCACTCTAAATAGGCCGCAATCTGGGTATTTTACGCAAAACTTTTTTGTCAAATTTCATTTTTTTTTTATTAGGGTTTTTTCTATATTAAGTCAGTGTGTTGTCAGAGATCTCTCTTGCATGCGGCAAATTTTGGACTGTTTTTAACCCTCATTAAACTCCTTACACCGATTAAACACCTAAGGTTTTGATAATAAACCATAACTAACCGGAACTAACTGTATGCTCTGTCATTTTGGCAATTAGTTTCAGTCTGTCTATGGGCCCATTCCGAGTACTTAGTCACTTTACTGCTGGGTTTCGCAAGTGTCAAAATAAAGTAATCGTATTGGTATAATTTGACAATTTTGACAGTTTTGATGTCCAGCGGTAAAATGACGGTGTACTTCTAAATGTCTAATGTGTAAATCCCTATGGTCTTTATGCACGCCATCAACAGACTGTCCACGAATGGAGTTAACAAGAGGACAAACAGACCAAAAACTTTATTAAAAAAAAGTCATGCTTTATAAAAAATGTTGCTTTTGTATACTAGGGTTAACAAAAATTTAAAAAATATGATTTTTCTCCAAGAGCAAACTACTTTTATTTGTCATTTTTAGGCAAGATATCATTAGGAAAATTTATTTAGAATAATGTTTGTAATCGATAACCACAATAATAATTTTTTTGAACTTGAATTTGGAGAAAACGCCTTGATCACTTGCGTTAACAGCTGAAAAAATTATGTTGTGTAGGAATTGAAGAAAGCAGGTGTTAAAAAGCAAATTATGCAACTTTTTAGATTTATTATAAAAATGTCAAATAATTAATTTATAGAAACTTCAAAATCAGTTTCATGTAACTTTTTGATACCCCTGTAAAAATTAATAAAGTCATTTAAAATGCAATTCTAAATAAATATTCTAAGTAATATTTTGCTTAAAAATGAAAAAAGGTAGTTTACTCTTGGAGAAAAATCATGTTTTTAAAGTTTTTGCAAACCCTGTATACAAAAATCAACATTTTCTCTTCGTGAATCCTATTTTTTTAACAAGCAACATTTTTAAGGAAGAATGACTTTTTTTCGAAAAATGAAATTTTTGGTCCATTTGTCCTTTTGTTAACCTCAACCGTGGACAGTCTCTAGATACCCCATTGCTAAAATGCTAAAACGTAATGGCGGGTGAGACTATACGTTTGGTTCTGAGAATAAAATAGGGGTTTTATTTGAACTCCCCTGCTATAAATATAATATTAATGCTTTTTTTGCAAATTTTTAAAAAATGGAGAAGATACATTGAAAAAAAGTGCGAAATTTTCTTGAAAAAATGTTTCGATCCGTTCTAATAGAACATTTTAATATGTCATGTAAATAATTATGTCATTAAAAAACAACCTTGCTCTATTCCCTTGAAGGTTATATCCGTAATATCCGGAGATTTTCATAATTGATGTCTGAGGAGAGGTTACACCCAAGTTGACCTTATCAGGATAAACCTAGTAACAAAATAATTTGTTACAACCTCGAATAGGAACTTCATTCCATGGATATTGACTAAGTTACATGTTTTTCTTTTAAAGACTTCGATTATTTCAAATTTCTGGATCCCTTTATTATTCGTTTTCTATAATCTATTAATTAGAAGATGTGCCACATTTTCTTATGGTATTTATTCATTTTTTAATAAAAGTTTTCCACATTTTAGAAGTGCGTCCAAGGGCGCATTCAGAATCGACGCCCGATAAAGGTCCGATATGCGTACATAAAGACCGGCCCGTAAACCTATTTTTAGGGGTTTGCAACCTTTTCTCTATGAAGGCTTAAATTTTTTTATACAGGGTGTTTATTTAAAAAATTACCACTCAATTATCTGCGAAAAAGGACAGATTTGAGAAAATCGCTGAAACACGTTAATATATTTATTGACGGCGAACGTTTTTACAAAAAAATGGACGGCACTTCAACCCCTAGAAACCAGGCCTCCTACCCCAAAATTTTTAAATAGGAAGGGGGGTCGAGTAATTCATATTTTTAAAGCTCCTAACGATCTTTTTATTGGTAATATAATATATAGGGTGCTTCATTAAAAATATTTACACTTTTTATCCTATCCTGTATATTATCACTAGTATCGACATTAAACATATTTTTAAAAGAGCTTTAAGAAAATACCACATTAAGTACATCTAACTTTATTAGTTTCGGAAATTCGCCAATCAGGTATTTGGGTAATATTAACAATTAAACGCCCGTGGTGGCACTACCGCGTTGTCTAAAAGGTGCTGTGAAATGCAAAAACTGCATGTTTCAGTGCTTGGACCACGTTAACGGAACAGGAGAAACGATGGGTTAAACATTTAATAACCCTACACCCACGGTACTCTGGTATTTAGGCAAAGACCTTCGTGGGATGCCAAAAAAGATAAAAAAAATATATTTAAATTACCACTATTTTGTAGTAGGTGAAGATATTGACTTTTTATTTTAGGGTTATAAAGTACTCGTCAGGAGCTTTAAAATGGTGTTTTACTTGAGCCCCTTTCAATTTTAAGGGAGGGTCCTGGTGGCTAGGGGTTTAAGGCGCTCTGTCCAATTTTTTGTAAAAAACGTTCCTTTCCAATAAATATCTTAAGGTGTTTTGGCGATTTTCTCAAATCTGTCTCTTTTCGCAGGTAACTGAGTGCTAAGTTTTTAAATAAACACCCTGTATAATTTAAAAGCAAAATAATATATATTTTTTATATTAAATAATTCATATAGTATTATTTTTATTTATTTTTTAAGTTATCTTAAATTTTCTCTTAAAGTTTTTAAAAATATTTATTAAATATTTTTACTCTGGAAAAAAAACCAAATAATATTTTGTTTAAACTTATATTTTCAGAAAACAAATAAACTATAAAAAAATATACAGGGTGTCCGGAAAGTCAACTATAATATTGAAAGGGCTGGTGGAACAACTCATCAGATACAAAAAAACGTAAAATTACCTCAACAAAAATCGATAATTTTCGTCATATTGGTATTTTAATAAAAAATTTACAGGTTTGAATTACCCTGTTGGTTGGTTATGGGCGGGGTTGGTCATTCGACCATGTTTGCACTGCACCTTTTGGCTTATTGTGCACCCCTGTGTTTTCTTAGATGACTCTGTCCTGTCAAAGTCCTACTACTTGGCTTAAGTGAGTGCGCCCTAGCTGAAGGACTTTCGTTATTAGTTCCATTGAAAGATCGCCTAGTGTCTCCTTCGCATGTCTTTGGC
The DNA here is from genome assembly GCA_014170235.1 of Listronotus bonariensis. Classification (NCBI taxonomy): domain Eukaryota; kingdom Metazoa; phylum Arthropoda; class Insecta; order Coleoptera; family Curculionidae; genus Listronotus; species Listronotus bonariensis. Next base: position 37,196 of record JACEGR010007002.1, read on the forward strand.
CTGATGAGCGAGATGTTGTTGATACCATCTGCTTATCGTTGTTTTCATCACCTTTTTGGACAGTCCAAGTACTGGCTCTGGACTGTTGAACCCTTTTGATGACTCAGCTCTTGCTAGTTCATCCGCTTTTTTATTGCCTGCTATTTCCGAGTGTCCAGGAACCCCCAGAAATTCTATCATGTTGTCTCTGGCGGCAAGCCCTTTGAGATTGTTCGGGCACTCCATCGTGATTTTGGATGTCACACGATGGCCATTCAAGGCTTTTAGAGGAGCCTGGCTGTCTTAGAGAATGTGAATGGTGTGGTTGTGGTACCTTCCTCTTATATTCTCTTAATAAAAAAGATAAATATAAATATAACAAATATATCAATGTTTAAAGCTTGCTTATTCGAAAACGGTTTGTCTGGCGAAAATTTTCAAGAAGACGTTTTTGTAGGCAATTCAATTCTCTAAAGATATATGTGCATACAATTTTTTACTTTGATAGTTAGGAGTTTTGACGCAAAAATGAAAGTACAAATAAAAGATCTAAAGAGAGACCTCTAAATAGTAATATTAATATTACTATATTATATTATTATATCTTTATTATATTTTCTTTTTGTCACCCCAAACAATATTTTCGATATATTTAAAAAATAAGAAAAGTCGATTTTTTTTTGGCCAAGTTTAGTATAGCTACATTATCTTCCCTTCCTAGTGGGAGGCTAAAAGTCGCTTTCATCGCATTACCCTGTATATCATATCATAATTTCTATTAATACTTCTGCTATTTCGGATAAAGCAAGTGTTTTTATGAATTTTTTTCGAAATATCAAAAAACAAGTTACAGGTATAGTTAATTCCATCCATGGACACACTGTAGATGTTTTAGTGATAACTTTTAATTTAATGTTGTGGAAAACTAAAATCAAAATCTAAAAATATACATTTCTTTAGGTGTGACCATCAAAAATCCGATCAAAGAGAACGATTTTGCCGATTTTGAAGTGTCTCGAAAACCAACGATTTTTTAATAGGGTCAATTTATGCTTTTCTCGATGCCTATGGGTTGTTCCATCAGCCTTTTAATATTACCGTTTGCACTCCGAACACCTTTTATGCCGTTTTACTTAAAATCTGTGATATAATACATAACAATGCTTTCATAGAAAATCATTTTTACCTCTGGATAAAAAAATAAATTATTTCCCATGCATTTTTCTGAAAATTCTACTGTTACATTTTTCTCTAAAATATCTCAAATCATATTATATACCTAATGTCAAGCAAATCAAGCTTAAAATGTGTTTTATACCGTGCTTTTTTATCTGACCTTTTCAAAATTTTCTGTGGTAAGGGCCTTTTCAAAAAGGCCAAGGCCACACGTGCGCAACCTATCCTCAAAAAAGGATCAGAAATAATTTCTAGTAAACTTGGAAAATTGGTTATTCTACACCTTCTTTTTTGTAACCCATGAAGGCTTGTTAGACGAGTTAGTTTAACCCTTCTGACACATGCAGTTTTTGCATTTCACAGCATTTTGAGACAAAGAGTTTGTGCCAGCACGGACGCTATTATTATTACCTACTACCTAAAAATATCTTTCTGGCTGTGACTCGAACCAGGGGTTCTGGGTTAGGGATCAAAACCCTGTTTATTATGCTACCGGGGAGACAATTTCAAAGCATCCTAATTTCGTCTTATTAATCACCCGCTCATACCACAAAGCTCTCTTTTCATTTCCAGCCTAACACATAGATCAAGCTCTCTGAAGCTGTTTTTACAGTAAAAGAAATTTCTTACAGCAATTTTTCTTGCCTGCCATTTTATTTTAAATTTTTTTAAAATTAATTAAATTATTTTAGCTTTATTAATTAACTTACCGCAGTTTAAAAACAACTAATTTATTAATTTGTAAAATTATTAGAAATAAAAAATGCTTACAATAATTTTTTATTATACTCTATTTTTGCAAGAGATAGTAATAAAAATGTCTCGGGACGGTTAGAAGGTTGTAAACCATAGGCGCACCAGTCTCTGTGCAAAGAACAGGTAGAAATACACCGAATTGCGTTAAATAAGGATTATAAATTTTATATATATTTTAGTATCTTTCCGTATGTGCAACTGAGTGGTTATAAATTGTTAGAGTATTGTTCAAAGTATTACAGTATTGTAAAAATGGCTTCTCCGCAGAAACGCGCATGTCTCGGCCATTTAACTGAAAAGCAGATTGTTAAAAACGTATTCGATTATACAGGGTGCGGCAGAATGGACTCCCACATTTGGGTAGCAAATAAAAAGTCTACTATAAAATATGAAGCTAAACTTTATTATTTTCAAAAAGAGCACACTTTAAGGTTTTTTTAACTATGTTTTCAAAATTATATCGTGTAAGTGACGGCCGTTAGCAGCGACACACATGCGAAGGCGTTCCTAGAAGTTCCGCATCACTTTTATCACCATGTCTTGAGGAATAGCAGCAGTTTCATCTCGGATCGCTGTCTTGATTTAGGAAAGTCAAGAACCAGTTGCCCTTAAGTTAGCAACCCATTTAAAAATTGTTTTCCGGTCTGGAACAGAGGCATTCGGAGGCAGGAAGCGCGTACAAAATACTCTTTTCGACGCGGTGACACATTCGTCATTTTTGAATAATAGCTCAATAACAAATCCACGTTGGTCACCAGACCAAGACATAGCGCCTAGTAACAAACCTTATCAATCGCCCAAGCGAATGTGACCATCCCCACCAATGTCCAACTCCCATTACCGATGTTCTAGCCTGATGAAATGTGGGAGTCCATTCTGCCGCACCCTGTATTAGAAATGATCAAAACTCTAATTTAAGTGTGGACGATTGTGTTCAAAAATGTGCGTTGATGACTGGGGTGGAAAAAGCGACAATTTACAGAATTTTTAAACAAGAAAAGAGGGAGGTATAATTCCACCAAAAAGCGATGGGCACAAGTGAAAGGTGAAGTAGCCAGAAATAATACTACGTTTAAACTAGTAGATATAAAAACAACTATTTTAAATTGCCATATCTAATGCTTCCCCAGAAAACTGGAAAAAATGTGTCGAACATGTATTAGAAGTAGAAAATAAAATGTGGTCTTTGGATATAATAGTAGATACAACTGTTGAACCTCTAATTATTATACAAGTAGACTCATATATGACTCAAGTAGTGATAGTATGTCAGATATGGAAGAATGTGAATAACTAGATGTAGATTATGTAGCATATTTAATTAGGTATAGATTATATTTTAAATAATTATTTTTTGACTATGCATTTTTAATGTGTATTATTAAAATGGTTATTATTAACTATAATTATACCAACTGTACAATATTGATATACTATAAATTTTAAAATAATTTTTTACACATATAAAAGAAACAAGATTTTCATTTTACCTAAACTGTTTAAAAAGGGTAAGTTCCCAAAAATAAACTCAAGCGCACCGCCACAGTCAAGGTTTTTATCACATTATTCCCACGTAAATACAGGTAAACATCTGTTATTCCTTTGTATTTATCCCAAGAGGTTGACGAATATTAGAACAGAGTCTGCCGGCCTAAAATTATAATGCCTTATCAGTACATTACAGGTAGAATTGAAGAAAAATATTTATACTCGGACTAACACAGAAAGCGAATTGCCATAAAATTAAATGATTTATTACTCTCTCTTGCAAAAAAATAGAGTATAGTTTTTTTATAAATAAATCTTTAAAAAACACTCGAGGTTTTGCTAGATTAGGTTAATTGCAAAGTGACAATTATAGCCCCTTTTGCATTTTTCTTACATATAAAGCCGCGTCCACATTAGTAAATAAATGTGTTGTATGTTAAATCTAGAATTCGGCGCAAATATTTGCGGCGCAAATTTCACGTTCTACCCACGTTCAATTTTACGTTGTGTGTCATGCGTTCGTGCTCAAAACGTGTGTGATCGTATGCGTTGCATACTATTTTGTTATTCTGGATTTGTTGATATTTTTTCGCCAAGTATTTTATATTTTGTAAAAGATAAATTTAAATAAAGAGGATGTTCTTCTTCTGATACAAGAATATCAAAAACAAAGACTTTTATGGGATCCAAGCGATATAAGTGGCATTTTCATAGAAACAAAAAGAATAATGCTTGGGAAGAAATCGCAAAATGTGTTATACGTATTATTTCGAATGAAAATTCGGTTTTTATTAAAGTTTTCGCCTTACAGATGTTGTTTTTGAAAGATAAGTAATTTAAAAAAATAAAAATTCAGTGTTACTACCACATTACCTTTACATAATCTTTTAGAACGTCAATTAAAGCACTGCATACTTCTGGAACTATCAATGATATGCTTTGTATATTTAAAAAGATATTGAAGGCTTGTATATGAATCTCCAGTAGCCATAAAACGTAATGTGACAGCTAACCTTTCCTTCACGGATATGGCTTCTCTAAGCTTGGTGTCCTTTTTGATAATTTTTGGTCCAATCTTATTTATTAAAATCTCAAAGTCATTTGTAGACATACGCAAAAAAATTTGAAATGGCCAGTACTTTCATCCAAGGATAGTTGATATAATAACTTTACGCCATCAAATTGTTTTTTATTTTGATACAAATGTTTAATCCAATATCGTCTTTTTTTCTATTTTTCTCCTCCATTTTTTTTTTTTTTTTTTTTTTTTTTTTTGATAAGATTTTGCACGACGATAATAGTAGCGCATTTTCTTTTATCATTAACATTGCATCAGACATAGTCACAGAATGGTGGGTTTAGAACAAATTAGAAAGATGGATTTCAGTTAACTTCTATAATTTCTAAACAGCAAGTCATAATAACATTTGTCAAAATCATTGCGTTAACGTAAATACGTCCACACTAAAACAATATTGCGGCGCAAATCTCTTTGATGTTGAAAAAACCGACAACCGACGGATCGCGTGCGTTGAATGTCGCGAAAATTTTTGCGTGTGTTTCTATGCGGCGAACTCGTCCACACTTGCAAAAATTTTAAACGCACATACAAATTTGTGCCGCATGGCGCACACAACGTAAATTTTTACTAGTGTGGACGCGGCTTAAGAAAAATTACATCAGTTTTTAAGAACAGAAAAGTTCACGTACGCAGATAGAAAAATTGCAGCAAGAAAAAATCACGGAAAAAATTTAAACTGTAAAAGCACCTTTAGGAAACAAATTATAATGTATTAACGATTGGTTCTTTTTTAGAATTGTCCGAAACTTATTAAAATAAATTAGAGTGTTTAAAGCTTTAGTGACTTTTTGTAAAAAAAAACTGTGAACGAACAAAAATTTGAAAGTGTATTGAAAGCAGCAGTCTGTTAGTGGCTGATTTGGATCTTCATCCAACGTTTTAAAAGGTAAAAAATTTGTGGTTTAATTTTTTTATATAATTAAAAATCCGTTTTATAATTAGGTTAAGTTACGTCATAGTTGCTCAATTAAACTAGAAGCAAGGTCTTGCTTTCTTGACTTTGTTTTGTCACAAAGAACAGATATGGAAATTGAAGTCATTACTATTTTTAACTGTAGCTACTGTTTCGCATTAAATCTTACGAAAATTTTGCACACTTCTGTTATTTTAAATGATTTATTTATTTTTAGTCTTATCTTTTAAATTAAAACTTAAAAAACTAATTAAGAACATTTCCGTACAATTGAAATTTACGTTTGAAACAGTCCTATATATATATATATATATATATATATATATATATATATATATATATATATATATATATATTTATATATATATATATATATATATATATATATATATATATATATATATATATATATATATATATATATATATATATATATATATATATATATATTGAGTAGAGTATTTCAGACAGCACGCACGAGGCAATAAAAAACTTATTATTAATATCATTAACAGTAGCGTTACGCTCAAACAATATTGTATCTCTTTTTAAATGGAGATAGTAGATAAAGACAAAAACAAACCGTTCGCTTTTGCTTCCACTGAGATTTTGTTTAAATAATGTTAACTTAAAAAATCTATTCAAAAAATAATAAACCAATTTTTTTGGCATAACTTTATAGAGAACCTAAATAAGAGAAGCTCCTTGGAACGAAAAATATATAGATCAAATATTTAAATTTTTATACCACCTTTTATGACAACCAAAACCCGTAAAAAGCTAATAAATAAGAGTTAAAAAAAACTAATAAAACACGCTTTTATATGCAACCGAACTAAAAATTAGAAAATAATTTTTCATTACAAAGAGTTTGTATTACAGTAATAAAAGGTCAAACAATGAATCATAATTATATACCTCAAAATAGAATTATAATAATATTTAAGATAATAACATAATAATTCACTTCAGAGTAAAAAGCGTGGGGTGCATTTTACTATTTTTTTTCATAACTTTTCCCTCATAGATATTTACAAATGAAATAATTATAAAATTTAATATATTAAGCACCCTACGCTTTTATTCTGAAGTGAATTATTCTGTTATTATCTTAAATTTTATTATAATTCTATTTTGAGGTATATAATTATGATTCATTGTTTGACCTTTTATTATTGTAATACAAATTCTTTGTAATGAAAAATTATTTTCTAATTTTTAGTTCGGTTGCATATAAAAGCGTGTTTTTTAAACTATTATTTATTTTTCATTTTTTAGTTCGATATATCAATTAGTTTTCTGCGGACATGTGATATTGAAATGTTTCACGAACTATTTCGTAATCTTATCATTTCATTTAAAGCTTCACTGTTGCATGGGGTTTCAGAACGCAACTACTCCGAACAAGTTTCTGTCAGCCTTATGCTGAGAGTACGTTCGAAACTTGACGCATGCGCAGATCGCGCACTAGCTCGTTCTCTGTTACTCTCCTACAGAAAATCTATAAAGGAATTTATTTATCCTGGCGATCCTAATTAGTATAACGGGATACTGTTTGCAGATTATTGCATTGTCATGGGTCCTTGATACGTGTGCAAAGTTTCAAAGAAATCGAATCGCTGGAAGTTGGTGAAAATTAAGCTTAAAGATTCCGTTACATACATACATACATACATACAACCCAAGCTAATAAAAGCGTGTAAAATTTAAAAATGAATAACTCTTTGAAAAATGTTGATAGAACTTTTATTATCGCAGAATCATATTCTTTAAAGTGTCTAAGTGACACTATTCTTTCACCAACTTTTATATTTAAGCTATCACTTATACTTTTTGAGATTTTGAAAAAAAGCTGGCGGCTATTTTTTTCTCAGTTTTTTGTTACTAACTATTGTAATTTTTTTAGAAAAAAATCAAAATATCGATCGTTTAAGCCATCAACCATATTTTTATTAGACTTGTAACTATTTTTCGAACTACTTCTCGACTAGACTAAATTAATTTTACTTTATTTCACTCTCGGCCCACGGGAGGAAAGTAAACTTTCCTTCCAAGATATCAAAGACATAGTCTTAAAGTTACACTTTTAAACTTTTAAAAGGTCAGAAATAATAACATTACATGCATAGTTGTAAATAATTCATTTTAAATATTACTTTGGTAAATACGTCAATAGCTTTTTCCGTTAACACTTGAAAATGGACAGAGTTAGTACTGCCCGAAACGTTGTGTGAATAAGTTAAAAAAAACAAAGTAAAATTATTTTTTTACCTCAATAGCTAACTTCAATTTCAAGCATTTTACTTCTAATAAAAATAAAAAATGTGACAATCCCCAAATTATTTAGAAACAGGATATAATTTTTATAAAAAGATTTAATGCACAATGTTTCCACCTAATTTTAGCATCTGTACATGGAATTTTATTGTTTATTTATTTCTATTTAGCATTTCTCGCCTGTGACAAATTATTGGACAGTGTCCAAAACATTTCACTTGATGTGCTTTTAGCTCATGTTGCATTGTAGTTAGAAATTTCGAATTATTAAATGTTGATATTTTCCTTTTTCCATGTTTATTTTTGTCAAATGAAGAGAACATAATTGCTGGCAGAAATACTAAATATAGATTAATAAGACCAGTATAAAAGTATCAGTGCAATTCAGATATTTTTACAGTATAACTCATGCACGGCTTAATAAGGTTATTTGATCAATGACGCATCTACATAATTCATTATTTAGGACTAAAACATTAAAGTCATTAATAAAAGTAAGTAATATAAAATGTCTAATATTAGTTAAAGGGCAAAACACATTAAGCCTTTCCTTTCTTCTCCTAACACCAAGAAATCATCTGGGCTAGATGGCATACCAGCAATCGTTTTAAAAAATGTGCTCCAGAACTTGCACCTATTTTAACTTGGCTCTCTCTAAATATTCTCCATCCAACTATAGACCTTTTTACTTCTCTTAGCTTTGTAAAGTAATGGAGAAATCCATTAACTCGAATATTCTTAAGTATTTAGAAAAACACAAAATTTTGCATGACAGGCAGTATGGGTTTCGTCACAAGAGATCCACAGCACATCTTCTTTCCGTCGTATCACACAACTGAAACAAGTATCTTGAGTTTCTAGGTGAGTTCCAGATCGTTGCTCCTGATATATGTATCTAAAGCCTCCGACCAGGTATGCTTAGTGACACACTTCTCAATAAACTTCTGTCTTACGGTCTTTCAACTAAACTTTTGTTCTTGGCTCTCTAGTTTTCTTTCTAATCGAGGTATATCAGTCATTGTGGATGACCACTCTCTAAGCATTCAGTGAAATTAATGCTTCCTCAGGGTTTAGTACCGGCAGCAACTTTGTTTCTTCGTCACTTAAAAGACCTTCTCTCTCCCACAACTAATCCCATTCATGCTTTTGTTGACGATAATACCCTTAACCAGTTTTCAGGTTCCCAAACCAATCTCTTTGTCCAACTTGAGAAACAAACGCAGGGCGATGCAGATATCTCTTTCACAGGACCCTCATTTATTATTGGATTGGGGTGCCAAAAATACCGTTCAATTCTAATGCATCCAAAACATAATCATATTTCTTTGTCGGGGAAAAAGTCATCAAACCTCATCCTTTGCTAATGAGTAGCCAGGTTTTGCAGAGCAAGGACACATTCAACCTTGTAGGCATCACATTTGAGACTAACCTTAACTGGCATAAACACATTGTATCTATAGCCACGGCGACATCAAAAAAGCTTGGATTTCTCTTTCGAGCCAAAAAGTATGTTTCTCCTTTTAATTTATAGACTTTGTATGTACTATCCTAAATTTGTCTTTCTCTGGAATATTGTTCTCATGTTTGGGAAATGGCGTCCCCCAGAACCCTCAGCATTATTGATTTAATTCAACGAAGAGCTGCTCGTCTTATTAATGATCCTTCATTTACTGAGTGAGACTTCCTTCCCTTTCCCATCGTCGGGCTGTGGGAGATCTGTCGCTCTTTTATAGCTTCTGCTCCAAAGAATTATTCATGTATAGTCCCTCCACTTGCAAGTCCCAACAGAGAAACTCGTGATGCCGCACGTATGCATCCTTATAAGGTCCAACTGGACAGGCCCCCGAACTTCTCACTTTGTTCGCTCTTTTATTCCTTGAGTTTTTAGAACTACCGCAAATTAATATACTTCAAGCAAGCAAATAAATAATAAATTATTAAAACAAAAAAACTTTTAAAGGGGTATTCACAGTTTTTGGTCACTTAATATACAAAGTTTGCCAAAAGTAATCCATCTTTTCCTGCAGGAAAACGAGGCTATTCCTGTTTCCTGTAGTTTATAGGCTGGTTAATATATGTCTAATTAAAAGTCTAAAATAAACAACTAAAATGTTTAACAGCGTTGAAAGAAATCGATCAAAAAATACTAAAATTCCAATTTTATTAGTTCGAGCATGTTTTTAGAGATAATTTTTCTGAAATTATGTTTTTAATGTATGTAAAGGAGGTGAGTGAAAAAGATTTGTTTATCGACTATTTGAAAATTCCTAATTTGTTTACAATTTATTTAATAATTAATGTTTATTTTTAAATAAAAATAGAAGGATCCTAACCAGAATATTAAAAAGACTATTTTGAAAAAATTACTAAAAAGATTTTTTATTGCCGTGAAAAAAAAATGTTATAGCATTGTAAAGGGTCCCAAATTTTTTAAAAATTAGAGCTAGGAAATACCGAGTGGAACTCTTGTGTACATATTACAAAAAAATGTTAGATAACTTTTCGAAGAGACAAATATGACAAAGCCTTGTGCAAGTTTTGAAAGAAAATTAAAAAGGGAATCTTGAATTATTAAATTAAATGTAATTGCAAAATTACCCAACTTACGGTTCAGTTAAAACCAAACAGGTACCTGTAAATGAATGTTGTCATTTAAATGACAAAAAGTGTTAATAAATCAGTGACAGTCCAAGATCGTTTGACTAGGTAAGGTTGCCTCGTAAGCCTTGCAACATGGCGGACCATACGTCAGCATGACGTCACATATGTATTTTCTCATTATGTAATGAAGTTTTTAACAGAGTCTAGTTTGTGTTTTTGTCAATATTAAAGGAGTACTTTTAAATACTGTTAATTCCAGTTGTTACCGGAACTTCTTTATTTCCTATTAATAAATTTTTAACAATGATTATTCCAGCTGATTTTTAAATATTGTATATCGCGCTCTCTCTCGCCCTCATAGTATTATCCGTCTAGAGCCATATTAAACATATGAAAGTCAAGAGTTTTGACATTTATAACGTTTCAATAGCAAGCCGGAAAAGAACCTTCCATGCGCATGACGAGTAATCCTGCTGTGTTAAGTTAACCATGAAACCTGTTAAAGTTGCAAGATATTTATTGATAGTATTTATTCAGGACAGCAAAAATCTTACGTAAAAAAGCAGCACTGGAAACAAAAAATTATAAATAAGTCCATACTTTAACCAAGCACGTGCTTTTTACCAACTTTAGGCAAGAATAAAATAAAACTTTAACGAGATCTTGGTGGTCTCTGAACACAATCACAAGTCGCAGGTGTGTGCCATTTTTTAATTGGTGGGGGTAAATTAACTGTTTCCTCCCTTGTCCATTCTCTTTGTCTCTACCTTGATAAAACCAACATGATGGCAAAACTTAGTTAGGTTAAAGCAAAAGAAGTAAAAATTATTGTCAGTTTGACAAGTGTCGCCTATTTTTAAAAAATAAAATATGAATATTTCAAATCAAAATGCGAGATTTGAAAGCCAGTGTGAGTTAGAGATTAAAAAAGCGTTATGTAAAAATATTCCGCCTGATACACAAAATTAAAAATAAATTTGAAAGCATTTTTCTCAGTTTTTGAAGAAGGAAATTATAAGTTTGAAAAATCTACTTCAGTAATAGAGTTCCACGTCCCAATCGCTGCAGGTTAACCAAACTCAAACCAGGCTTTGATTAGGAAAGAATGGACAAACTATTGTTAATTATATTAATTGTACATTTAATATAAATTGTAATAAAATATAATCCTACTTTGTTAATATAATACCATTTTATAATTTATCAGTTTTAATTATAGTTTAAAGTTTGGTTTGTTTTCTCGTGAAATAGTCTTGTCGAATATCATCTGAGAAAATTTTTTAGGCAAAATATTTTTCTTTCTTTTATTCAAGTTTGTTTCTTTGGTAATTTCGCTCATGACATTTATCTTATACCACTCGCTTTGCCTGGCGTTATTATTGAGAATGTCATTCACGAAATTGCCAAGGCAACAACCTTTATACAATTAATTAAAAACCTAGAAGGTAAAATAAAACAAAGGCGGGATCGGATCACAACTGGCGACATTTTGGGTGTGATGATGTGTGGCTGTCTGTGTCTGTGTGTCAAACATGCCACGAGATATACGGCCTAATTTCTAATTTTATGTAAAGGCATTAGATGTAAACGGTGGAGTCCTGGGGGACAACCTAAAATAAACAGTGTAATAAAGTAACTACTCGAAAACTACGAGGGCTCTTGGAATTTTCTTTTTGTTCGTAATAAAAGGATGGATATTTTGCGTTTAGTACGGTGCAACCATTTTTTTATGTTCGGACAAACCACGAAGACTAAAAACCTAAATACTAACGTACCGTGGGTGTCTTAAGCAAGGTAAGAGGAAGTTTGTTGACACGGGACTTAAATACTTAAAGATTTGGGGGAAAGGAAAGACCTCTCCGCTGGGTGCAGCTGGTTCCACATTCTAGAAACTCTTAGGGATAAAAGAACGAACAAAGTGGGAAGTTCGGGGTCTGGTCCAGTTGGATCTATAGATGCATACGCGCGGAACCACGAGTTTCTCTGTTGGGAACCGTGAGTGGAGGAACTATACTGACAATTCCTCTCAGAGCAGAAGCCATGGAAGTAACTATAAAAAAGCGATAGATCGCCTACATGCCCGACGATGGGCAAGAGAGGGAAGCCTTTCTGTATGTGAAGGATCATTAATGAGACGAATAGCTCTTCTTTGAATAGAATCCAGAATGCTTAGGGTTGTGGGGGAAGCCATGCCCCAGATATGAGACCACAATACCCAAGGAGGTCGGATTTGAAACACATATAAAGTGTACCTAATCATACATAAACCTTCTTCTTTTTTTTATTTTTTTTCTTTGGGCGTTGGCTGTTCTTATATTAGGTGTTTCTAAACAAATGCAAAAACATTTTGGGATGTAATTTTCCACCAAAAATAAGAAAATACTCATATGAACATATGTCCCAAACTGTAATCGACTTTGAAACATTGAACTATTTTTCCAATTTTGTTTCTGAGTTTGATCTTTGTTACTACTACTAATGACAATATTTTACTAAATACAATACCTATATTTAAAGAAAATTTAATCTAACATTTTTAATAAATTCACTCCTTTAAAAGTGTTTCGACGTTGAAATTAATTTTGGGTTCAACTTCATGTTTAAATAACAATGAGTAAATTTATTTAAAAATGTTAAGAGACCTTTTTGTAGCGCATCCAATTTCCTTTAAAAGCATGTATTGGAATTATTATAATATGGTATTTGTAATAGTGGTAAAAATCCAAACTTACGAAACAAAATTGAAAAAATACTTTAGGTTTTATAATAGGAATGACTTGTAAAATTTCAAAAATATAGAGGCTCGTATCACTACCGGTTAAACCAAAGTAACAGAAAGATGATAATTATTATATTCAGTATTGGCATCTGATGACACAATATATTATGCTAAGATTTAAAATTTCTATGTTCTCAATACCAGGAACTGATGATTGTGTCACACGGTACCTATATATCCAGATGACTTAGATTTTTATTTTTGTGGGGTTTATTGGCAATAAAAATCTTTAAATATTGGACAAATTTAGCGGTGTTTAGTGCTTAATCTGTAAATCATGATTAAAAAGAATATGACACAAATTTCTCAACGTGAATCTTGTTTTTTAAGAAGCAAAAGCAGTTGCCATACACGACTTCCTTTGAAAATTTAAATCTTTGATCCATTTGTCCTATTGTAAAGTCCATTCGTGGACATACTCTCCAAAAGTTCTAACAAGAAGGCATCTTCTAACTTTGGTGAAAATTAAAAAATCCTTATCAATAATTAAGGTAGTGTCTAGAAGTTGGGTAACTCTCGATTTTGACGAAATTTGGTAATCGGGGGTTTTTGGGGCACAGATCACGAATTACGATTTTTTTTCAGAAACGTTTCGCTCTCGAGATATTCATAATCAAAGTCAAAATTTAAACTATCCTTAGTTTTACTATATTCCGCCTCTCTTTGCACATAATTTTGGATGTAACATAAAATTGGCACACAATATTCTATAAACATCTTTTAAAAACTGTTTTTGAGTTATTTTACACGATTTTTTTATTAAATTTTAAATCTTTTCCTCTTAAAACATTGCAACCATGCATACACCTATGGGAATGAATGTTTACTAGACGACTTGCGTCTTGATTTAAAGGAAACCTTTTCTATTAATTAAAAAAGACATAAAATCAATAAAAAAAACATGTTTTAAAAAAGGTTTTTTAATGTTAATTAAAATATTGTGTGCCAATTTAGTGTTATATTAGGAATTTTGTGCCAAAAGAAGGGGGAATATGGTAAAAATAAGGTTAGTTTTTTTTTCAAGAACAAAACTATTCAGAAAATAATTTCCATTAGATTCGGGATGAGCGCCTCAAAAACCCCATATACCAAATTTCGTCAAAATCGGAGTTGCCGCAACTTTCTAGACAATTCCCAAAATTTAAAATCACTAAAAGATTTGTTAAATTTTGATTTAGACAACTTAGGCTTTCAATGGCACAATTTATTGACTCATCCTGTTATTACATACATCCTACCAGCTCATTTATTTATGTCTCTATAACCTTATAAAGAAAAGTGTCAACTGAATAGCAAATCAAAGGTATAATAAAAATTATATCACGTATACTAAACATGTATGCTATTCTTTAATAGTTTATTACATCACGTCCTGCACAAGACTTCAATATATTTTTTCGTAATGGGTTTTAACTAATAGACCGGGTGTTTCTTAATTAATAAATTAATTAATTAATTGGTTTCCCTTTATAAATTCTCTACCTTTTAACATAGAAAAATAAAATTTGGTAAATACAGGGTGCCCCACCATATTCGACACGGTCTGTAGCTAGATAACCATGAGGTTTAAAAAAAAGTAAATACTGAAACATATACAGGTCGGATAAGGCCACAGTATAAAATTATTTTACTTTATACAGGATGTCTCAAAAGGTGTGACGTATCAAAAAGATGTATTTTTTAAATGGAACACCCTATATTTTATGACAATTTTAGATTCTACATAAAAAAATAATTTAAGTTTGTTAATAGTACCAAGTGTCTAATTTTATTCGTTTTTGTGATATTTGATTTTTTTTCAAAATGCAGGGGTGTAATTAAATTAATTTTATTTTAACAATATAAACTCCTTAAACTTCAAAATTTGTTACAAGATTAGTAAAAGTCTGCCTTATCATACGTAGGTCATATCGAGATCATAGATTATACAGGGTGATCAAAAAATAATTTTAATTTTTTAGAAAGTCAAATTGCAATATCTCTCTTATTTTAAATAGAACACCCTGTATTTTTTACACCACATGATGACAAACCAAATGCTCTTTCAAATGGTGTATAGGTTGCCTATACCTATCTTTTATACTTTTTAAGTAAATTCCGTCTTAACATATTTTTATTCCAAATGTCTATTTAAATGTAAGTAGGCTGTGATATAGCTATGCCTATTTACTAAGCCGTTATAGCAAAATGTAAATTTGCACAAAATTAAAAGATTTTGTATTATCTGCCACTATTTTTAAAATTCACAGAAAAAAATTCATTAGTTGCTTATAATGCTACTTCCAATAATACTTATTTCAGCTGAATGTGGTAATGGTAAAACTTGTGTTTTTAAACAATCCTAATAACGCCTCTGGTCAGTTATGACGACATTCTGTGACCTTTAACTTGACTCTTCCATTATCCATAATCACTGTGTCCAATTTTTTAAAGCAACTATTAAGGTTATCAGATGGTTTCTCCTAGAATATTTTTCAGGATTATCTCTAGACTAAAGTAAACCATTTTTGTCACATCCTACCAGTATTATATAATCCTGTTGTTGTAGAAAAAGGTTTTTATTTAAAATCATTGAAATTTCTTTTAAACTGACTAAAACACTAGTAATCAATAAATGGTCGTTGTTATTTTCTTAAGAAAAATATTATATAGCTGCTATGTCACAGCCAACTTTAATTTAAATAAACATTTGGACTAAAATTTGTAAAAACAGATTTTTCTAAAAAGCACAAAAGATAGGTATAGGCAACCTATACACCATTAGAAAAGTATTTTATTTGTCATTATGTGACGTAAAAAAATACAGGGTGTTCCATTTAGAATAAGAGAGATATGGCTATTTGATTTTCTGAAAAATTGAAATTATTTTTTGAATACCCTGTACAATATTTGATCTTGATTTGACCTACGTATGATATAGCAGACTTTTTCTAATCTTGTTATACATTTTAAAGTTTAAAGTGTTAAGAGTGTTAAAGTAAAATCAATTTAATTTTACCTCTGTATTTTTGAAGTAGAATCTAAAACCGTTATGAAATATAGGGTGTTCCATTTAAAAAATATAACTTTGATACGTCACACTTTTTGAGACACCCTGTATAGACTAAAATTATTTTATACTGTGGTCTAATCCGACCTGTATATGTTCCAGTATTTACTTTTTAAAACCCCATGGTTATCCAGCTACAGACCGTGTCGAATATGGTGGGCCACCCTGTATTTAAGATAAGTCTGGATTGATTTACTTGTTTTCTGTCACTTCCGATTAAATCAGACGGGACTGGTATTTTTAAATTTTAAAGGTACCTATTAGAAGATTTTTCTCAGTCGCCAGACAAATTTAACAGTTTCAATCCCTTGGCAGACAAACATTTTGAGATGGCCCAATATTTCCAGAAAGTCTTACATTTTTGTTATTTAACAAGATGTGACAAAAAGTCTTTTATAAGAGTTGTGGGATTTTCAAATAAGCATGTCCTAATATATTTCGATGTATACAAGAGGCCCTAAAAAGTTTTTGCTATGAGGTTAGTTAAAAAAGGTTTTTATGCATGTCTATTTGGAAACCTAGAATTCTTAGATAAGACTTTTGTCATATCTTGTTAAATAATAGAAATATAGGACTTCTTACGATCATTGGGCTATTCCAAAATATTTGTCTGCAAAGTGGTTGGAACTGTCAAAACTCTCTGGCGACTGAGGAAATATCTTCTAATAGGTACCCAAGCAACATATCTAAAATTCTGCTTTTACAAAATTCTGAAAGTTAAGATTCAATTCATTAACCTTTAGTACCTGGTACCTGCCAAAGCCACTATTAGTAAACCTTTTTAGTCTCCCATAGCTTCTACCTATGTTGGTAGCATGAGCTGACAAACTTTTCTGCTTTTACAAAACAACAAAGGTCTACCACTTACGGGCTCCTACTCTATTAAAAATTGGTAAA
>JACEGR010007003.1:0-54191 GCA_014170235.1 Listronotus bonariensis
AAAAAAATAAAATCGATATAGTAAAATTTTCGTTTTTGCCAAATATCTCAGCAGGCCATGAAATTCTTCAAGTTTTTAAACGGCATGTAAATAGGCTTTAAAAAACACAACGTTTTTCCTAACTTAACCTAAGCTGTATCTCCAACTGGTACTGAGATTCCCATGCTTAGGATCCTTATCTTGGACACACTGTATAAGTCATCCTAAAATCTTCCTTGTTTTTTTGTTTTAAAAGATACGCTAGATCAAAAAAAATTATTTTTGCAATAAACAAGCCTTTTTAAAATAACTTAGGTGAAGGAATCAAAGAACACAATACACTTATATTCAGACGAGTAAAGTAATTTTAAACAGGTAATCTTAATAACAAATTAGAATCTATACGTTAACAGCATAAATTTTAAAAAAATAAATTTAATTTTACGTTTCATAGCTTGTATGCCTTTTCAAAAGTTTTTCATACTTTTTATTATCAAAGTTTCCTAATTCATTAATTTTCGATTCAAAAAATCCTTTTAAAATGAAATCCTATCAAGTTTTTCGATCGTCTAGACATTAACAAATGCCCATTATTTTTTTGTATAAATTTTATTTACAAAAATATTATATATATTTTTTTATCTTTAAGGGAGCCTACAAACGCCTATACCGGGTGCCCACGAGATTATTAGTACGCCTGTCATTTCCCTAAAAGTGTTGCACAATTTTAAAATTCTGATTGAATATTGGTGATTAGGATGCAGATTTTTGATGTTTCAGATTTTATGAGGCTGTTTATAGGAACTTTCCTTTATAAAATGTCATAAAAAATCGCCTTTTAAAATTTCGTTCCGTAGTGTTCCCCATATTTGAATTTGGAAACTAAGTCTTTTTTAGGCCAACCTGTACATCAAACATACAATTATTTTTTAGGAAATGTATTTTTATATTATGCAGGACTTATTATGAAAAAAGCACTTTTTTGTAAAGTTAATAATGAAAAAGTTTATTCGATTTAACTTTAAGTGCTCTGAATTTTAATATTTAGTACCAGAGCTAGTGAACGCTTTGAGCAACGTTAGACCTGTAAGGTTAGAAAATTTGTATAGTGTTAAGTCATAGCATGCTAAGTACGAAAATCATCACCTGGCAGGCACCAGCCGTGCACATCATCACCCTATATATTTTTAAAAGTTAAAAAAAAATATAAAAAGAACTTAGAGCTGTAACCTTGAAATTTTTCTAAAATAATATAAGAAAACAAATTTTTTGTTCCCCTACTACACAGAAAATATGTTTAAAATTTTATTCAGAATACAATAATTATTATTAATACTAGGGTGTTCCTTTAAAGTAAGAAAGTTGACATAAACTTCCTATATAACCGGAAGTGGTAGAACTGTCAAAATATTTTGGTTGTATGTCTTCCACTGATCTTATACTATCCCAAAATTTTCGAAATTTTCCAAGGCCTTCTTTTCGAGATATTGATCGCCGCAGTTCCCGGTGGGACACCCTGTCGATGCATAAATAAACTTATTAAAATAACTAGTCACTTGAACTTTGACTCTTTATGTACAAACTTTTATTCAAACAGCATAAACAGCTTCTTTTACGCCTCGTCTAATATAATTAAATATACCTAGTTTAGCTTTTAAATCTGGTAACCCAATTTCTTTTGTATAAAAGTCCGACACGCTCATCTATAAGCGATTTTACCAATTCTATTACAAGTTAATTATATTAGGACCAAATGCTGTCTTGTGTTCTTTATGGAAGAAAAAGCAATGGGAGAAATAGTGATTGCTACCTATTATCTGTACATTTATATTCATACCGCTATACAAGTATGAAATTTTGATAACATAATATATATGCAATGTAGAAGCTGTACAGGGTATCCAAGATTTAAAACGTATTAAAAATTATCAAATTTTTGGTTTACTTTGACACCCTTATATTCATACCGCTATACAGGTTCAGTTAAATAACATAACATATAGGCAATTGTTATTCTATTGCTTGCCGATGAACCAAACAGCGTTCTCATATTGTATATGGAAGCGGCAGCCTATCAGTGTCACTTTTTTGTCGTTTTCACAATGTTTTACATGCAATTTTTAAACATTGTGCCAAAAATAGTAAGAGTTACAGTCACGAAACCCGCCTAGTCCGATACCTGAAACATGCGTTTGAGCCGTATGGTTTCAGAACTGTACCCTTACCATTTTTGGCATAATATTTAAAAATTGCATATAAAACATTGTGTAAACTTGTCCGACAAAAAAAAGGGACGTGTTCGCCCAGTCCGACACCCGAAACATTTGACATTGGCGGTATGAATATTAGTGGTAAACTCGTCAAAGAAACCCCCTGAAAAGATTTTAAACTGGTTCTTATCATAAAGTCCATTTCATTTCTAGACCAAGCACTGATAAGAAGTTTGCAGGTTCTATGTCAAGGAAGATAAACTTTTTAATAAGGAGCGCTCGATTTTATATATTTGTCCGAAAATATAGGTTATGTTTGTGACGTCACCTTTTTGCCATAATATTTTTTTATCTGACAAAATAAACCAATACTTGCATCCCATAAAATAAAATCACTAAAAAAGCATTTTAAAAATGGAATCTTACCCTTAATAACCATTTAAGCATAAATTCCCTAAAAAAAATATCCAAAGGTCAGTGACCCCTGTTTACAGGTTTTAAAATTATCTGTAACTGCAGTACTAATAACTACTCAATTTAACTATAAATAGTAAAAACCAAAGATATATAAAAGTCCAATGACTAAAAAGCAAAAAAACAACACCAAAACCTCGAAAAAACCTTCCAGTACGTAAACAAAAAATTACGGGAAAAGACTACGTCACAAAATTAAGCGAACATAGGCTTAAATGGGATCGAGCGCTCCTTATTAAAACATTTTTTTCCTTGGTTCTATTTCTACAATTAATTAGCAGACACCTTTTATATTAACTCTAAAAACTTAATAATAGTAAAGTTGCAACATACGTTGAAGTAGAACAATATATCTTGCATAAAATATTCATATTTATAGACAATATCTCAAAAATACTTTTATTTAAAAAGATTGCATGCACACAGAATAAACATACTTCTTTACAAGTCGTCTTTATTTAACTAAGTTTAACTTTGTAACTCCGTTAACTCAATTGAACTCAAATAAAAGTCCGCCACGCTCACCAACAAAGCGAATTTCAAATTTCGATTCCAAGTTAATTTCATTGGAACAAATTGTTTGAGGAAATTTAACATTTCGGTTGCAAAATAATTCTTTAGAAACTAAATGTTTTTTAATTACAAAATAACAAGCGTTGAGAAAATCTGTCACATCTATTAAATTACAAGGTAATAATAGTAAAGCTACATGTTTAAGTAGTTTTAAACTTTTAACCTTATAAACATTATCTCAGAAAACATTTTGTATTTATTACTCTGGGGCCTTGCGACCAGTTTTACCAAAATTCCGTTTAAATTCAAATATTTTTGGTCCATTGGTCCTCTTGTAACACCTATCCTGTGACAGACTGTATGTATGCTTTATCTTTTATCTTATTTAAGACTTCTATTTAAAAAGACAGCGTCTATAGGGATAATCATATTCCTTAATGTGTCTTCGTATTTAAACTAAGCATACTTTTTAATTTTCCTTAACCCCATTTCACTTGTATCAAAGTTTGACACGCTAATCAACAAATACACCAAAACAACAACAAACATTTCGATTGCAGCCCAATTTTATTGGGTTTAAATGTTTTTTTATTATTAAAAAAATAATAAACAAAAGGGTGAATAATATCTGTCTCGTAAATTAGGTTTTAGCGAAAACTAAAGAGATAGAACGAATCTGATTGCGCAATCTTTATTTGAATTTTTAAAACAAATTTTATGGTAAAAGTAAATCATGGCTAATTTGATTCGTTTTGAAGATACAGACTGTTTTTCAAATTTTGTCAATTTGACCAGGCACTTGTAGCTCGCTTAATATTTAAGACAGAAAAAAATTGTAAATAGAAAAGTTTTGTAGATTTTTACGTTAAATTCAGTGGCGTACATTTTTTTGACTTTTATTTTAAAGTTATAACACAAAATTTGTTTTTTTTTTAAATGGAACACTCTGTATATTTTACCCCAATTAAAGGTCTTCTTAAAGCGCCATACAAAAATACAACAATAAATATATTTAATTTGCCAGTGTCGGAAAAATAGCCATCGTCAGAGAATGCGATAATAAAATGGCATTTAAAAATAAAACACCCCGTATATTTTATTACCATTAAAAAGGTTTTTTAAAGACCTTTAAAAATTTATTAAATATAAATTGATTTCCTTTAACAGGTTCGGAAAGATCTCATATTTCCAAAACTATAAGAGATAAATATATCAAATAAGGTATTTTCTTAAACCACTTTAAAATATCTTTGTAAAGGTAATATATTATACAGGGTGTATCGTTAAAAAAAATCCTGATGATGACTATATTTCAGAAACAATTTGAAAATACATACATCAAATGTGGTATTTCTTATAGATTTTAGGATGACCTTTTACCTAATGATAAAATATACAGGGTGTTCCATTTAAGAAAACCCAACTTTGTGTTATAACTTTAAAATAAAAGTCCACGGAAAAAATATAGGTACGCAACTGAATTCTACGTAAAAATACCTAAAACTTTTTATTTACATTTTTTCCTACCCTTAATACCAAGCAAATTACAAGTGCCTAGCCAAACTGACAAAATTTAAAAAACACTCTGTATCTCCAAAACGAATTAAGTTAGCCATGATTTACTTTTTACACTGAATTTGATTCAAAAATCGAAATCGAGATTGCACAATCAGATTTGTTCTATCTTTTCTAGTTTTCGCTATACTCTGCAAAGTCAACGAAAAGGCGCTTCCCTGTACATATGTTTAAGTATAATATAATAACTAGTTTTAAACTTTTAACTTATTAAACACTATCATGAGGAGACTTTCACTGAAAAAGATTGCATGTACAGAAAATAAACATACTCCTTTTCGTGTCGATTCAACCAAGTTTAACTTTGTCACTCCGGAGTCCCCGACTCGCTTACCATTAAGGGTTTTAATATTTCAAATACAAAATTATTTCGAAATGGGGAAAACGTTCTTTTTTTCAATAAAAAAAAACAACAAAAATAGTAGAGCGTATCCTTTCCGTGTTATAACTTAAATAATTTAACTGGCGATTTATAAACTTGACATTTCGTCGGCGCTGCCGTTTCGGTGCCGCCGCTGCTCAGTTTAAATTGTTGTCGTCCGCGACAGGGGCGGTCAAATCGACTTTCTGAGGGGAGGGGGCATAGGCCAAGGAAAAGTGTGTGAGGTGGCAAAAAACACCAATTTTGGCGCCGCTACAAAGAAAAAACTTTAAGACCAAAAAACTCACACTTTTATATTTTTATTGTTTTTCTTCATTCTTTAATTTATTAAATTATAAAATTACAAAATAAACCTCCTTTCGACGAAAAAAAAGGTCCTTACTTTTCAATCCCATCATCACCCTCGGACCAGCGGACCAGCCCTTCATATTACCAGCAACGCTACTCGTCACTCTCCAAGGCGAAATAAGTATAACATTCAGGCGCTTGTGTCGGCGGTAAGCTGTCTGTCATACCTCCAACTTTAAAGGTATGATTACGAGTAACGCGGCGGAGCGACATAATGTTGTACTTATTTCGCTTTCGCCTTGGAGAGTGACGAGTAGCGTTGCTGGTAATATAAATGGCTCTGGCGCTTGCGTCGGGGGTCTGCTGCCTGCCGCGGTGCCCGGAGTCATACCCTAAATGTATGATTCCGAGCATCGCGGCAGGCTACTAACCGCCGTGCCAACGCAAACGCCAGAACGTTATACTTCTTTTGCTTTCGCTTTGGGGAGTAATGAGTAGCGCTGCAGGTAATGTGAATGGCTCTGGCGCATGCTTCGGCAGTTTGTAGCCTGCCGCGATGCTCGGAATCATATCCTAAAAGTTTAAACTTGGTAAAGTCCGAGGTCAAGTCAGTTAATAAGCTTATTGCGGCGACGGCGCTTATAAATGGTTACATTAATTGCCATTAGTGTAACTTGCGAACGGAAACTGCAACGGCAACGGAAGCGGAACGTCGATTTTATAAAATGAGTTTAAGGCCTCGCGGAAAGCCTTAGATGGGTGCCTCTAATTTTTTGTAAGCATAAAAGAATTTGCATTTTTTAATCAGGCAGCTGCAACAAACTTGAGCATTAAAACGGCCTCGCTTGCCGCTTAAACCAAAAAAATATTTTTAGCGGCAGTTTCTAATATATGGTTCCAAAACGCCGCTCACGTTAACGAGTATTACTAACCACCTTAGCCAGTACTGGACACCGCTGCAGAAATTCGCCGCTCGCCGCTTATCGCTGGTATCGCAGCCGAAACCTTATACTGGTAAAGTTGTAATGTATGTTTAATTAGATATCTAGTATTTTAAACTTTGACCTCCATATAATATATGATCTCAAAAGACTTTTATTCAAAAGATTGCATGCAAAGGAAATAAACATACTCCTTTACGTGTCTTCCTAATTCAACTATGTCTAACTTTGTGACTCTGTTAACCCAATTTCACTTGTATAAAAGTTTGACAAGCTCATAAAACAGTAATCTAAAATATGTTGATTACAATTTTAAAGCTTTTATGATGAAACATTTTTTTCTGTTCTTTGTTAAGGTAAAGGGGCAGTAGGGGTAAAGATTAATTTGTGCATTAAAATATAACATAGTTACTAAACTGGGGCCAAAAAACTATATATATATATTTTTTTCAAAGGCTAGTATGAAAATATCGTTCATGATGATTGTAAATGTTAGAGCCCTTAATATCATCGCGATTATTAGCTTTTTGACAAGATTTTTTAATGCAAATCTCGCAACACATATTCTTAAAAATAATTTAAATTCCTACAAAAAGCTGTCTTTGTAAATTGCCGTCAGATAAGCCGTTTCTATGTAATGTGGTTTTAAACATTGAACTATTTTTCAATTTTATTTGTTTAGTTTGGATTTTTATTACTGCTACAAATATCAATATTTAAACAAATCCAATTCACATTTTAAAGGAAATATGATGCTACAAAGAAGGAGCTCTTAATATTTTTCAATAAATTTACCCCTTCAAAAGTTATTCGACGTTAAAGTTAAATACAAAGTAATTTGTCGAATTCTTGTGCCAATATCTTTTGAAATAATGTATTTATTAAAAAATGTGAAGAAAGCTTTTTGTAGCGCATCAAATTTTCTTTAAAATATATAATGGATTTAATTAAATATTACTAGTTGTAGTAGTAACAAATATCCAAACTTAAAAACAAAATTGAAAAATTGTTCAATGTTCAAAGCCCAATTACATAAAAGCGGCTTATTTGACGTCAATTTACAAAGAGAGTTTAAAAAAATCCTTAAGAATATGCGTCGGTAAAATTTTTAGGATCAACGATTTGCGAGTTTTGCATTCAAAAATGATTGATGTCATTATTAGTAGCGATAATAGACCTCTTATTATTCATAAGCAAGTTTTATCGGCTTACCTGCTTAAAAGCCAAGAAAAAAAGTGTTAATGCATTACCTTTCTTAAAAAAACAACAAAACGATGAATAATATCCGTTATGTAAGTAAACTTTAACAACCTAATAGGAGTAAAACAAAAAAGTAGTATTAAACTTTAAACTTTATGAACATTATCTTGAGAGTATTCCATTCAAAAAGATTGCATGCACAGAGAATAAACATACTCCTTTACGTGTCGTCGTAACTGAACCAAGTTTAACTTCGTAACTCTGTTAACCCGATTTTACTTGTATAAAAGTCTGACACGCTCACCAACAAAGGGATTTCAATTACAACTTAATTCTACTAGGACAAAATGTTTCCTTTTTATACAGGGTGTCCGGAAAGGTAATGTCGTACATGGTATGGGGCTGATGTTATTTCAAAATAACAATAAAAAACATAGTGTAAGATTCGAAAACAAAATTTTCATGTTTTCTATATGAATTCGAGAGATTGCCCACATATTTTTGGACAGCCTGTATATGGCTACCTAGTTTAATATTTCTTAGAGAAACACAAACAGCACGAAAGCCAATCTCATTTTTGTTTTAACTGTATACAGGATAAATCCAAAACATGGCCCTAAGAGTAACATGAAAAAGTTTCTAGACCTTAATGGTTTTCAGGTCTAGATAATGTTTTGGTACGTTATTCTTAGGTTAGTTGGTTTAAGGTCGGGCCACACATAACCGCACCGAGCCCAATTTCACGGTGATAGAGAAAACTGGGGTAAATTAATTCGGAAAAAGCACTTTTCATGCCCTCAAAAGTACACAAAGTATTTTGTCAAGCTAAGTCTATTGTTTTATGAATGTACATTGTACATCTTTTTGTTAAAATAACTTATTTCTGTTCCCTTTTTCCAAAGTTTAAGTGTAGTATAGGTACAAGTCTGACCACACATAACCGCACCGATGTCCCACAAGATCGGCATCGTAGCACGACCGTGATCTCGTACGATCTGAAACATGCCCAGCAAATATCATACGTGGATCGGATAGCGCCGATGATCCCGGATCAAGATTTGAGTTTACGGGCGTCACTTTATTTCAGTTCATTACGTTTAAAAATGAATAGTCATGTCGTTAAAGGTTAGTTGTTGTAAACAAACAATACAAGAAAAAGTGATTTAATAAGTATTAAAAGGTGTAAAATTAATTTTATTGTTTACATTCTGTGAATAATAATAACAGTACCTTACAAATACGTTGTTATTTTTTGTTTTATAAGTTTTTTAAATTAATATTTCGATCATATCGACCATTAATTGAAAGATTTAATTAATGATCAGGTGTAATATAAAACGTGGTATATTTGTGTCATATTACTGCAGTTTGATTAAATACACATTTTTGCACCGCATTTCACCAGAGAAACGCACGGCCACGGCTTGTTGCGGTAATGTGAGACCTGACCTTTAAAGAGTTGCTTAGTTCGTCGTAATATGCTATGGTTACTTTAAGCTTAAAAGGTACATTTTTAGGACTTTTTTTAGGACACTGTCAAAATTACTCTCTTAACTAAAAAGTACATTAAAACATGACATTGAAAGAATATTGTGTACAATTTTTGTTAGGAAATTCTAAAAATACACCAATGACAGCAATTATTCGGAATCACGTAAAATTCAAAAAAAAAAAAAACAAATTTGCTCGTTAGATAATTGTTCTTTTCAGGTAACGTCGAAAAGTGGACGAAATTCACGTCGTTTCAAAGGCTTGGCGAATGATTTGCTAGTGATTCAGAGCTTGTTGGTTTTTGGGCGTCAAAGGAGCGCGCAAACTGGTTGGTTAGTTTGAACGAATGTTTGGCGAATTTTTGCAAGTCTTGACGAGGTTTAACGATAACTAATTACTTTTATAATACCGTTTTGCCAAAAAACACATAATACACAACCAACTAGAGTTTAGTTAGATATTTAATGTGAGCTAGCTACAATTTCTCATTAAAACGTCTTAACTAATCAAGTATAACGTTTGGTAAGAACTTACGTAAATACAGTGAAACCTTTTAGAATTAATCGGATTTAATATGTTAGAAGCGGCCGTAATTATTCTTCGTACACCGCGCCCGCAGTAAATTTGATATTTTCAGGATAATGTATGCCGTTTGCCGAGTCACCGACAAACTAGCTATCATCTAAAATAGATTTAGTACGATTTGGCAAAATCCGAGAACTTGCAAATCCCAGTAATGCCAAGAAGTATACATCTGAATACATAATACTGAAAACTGCGAATTCAACATTCAAAGTGGGTTAAATCTCGCGCAAAATGCTAAATTGCTACCTTTAGATACAACTTTACACCGGGCGACTGTATTTGTGTCAAGAATTTTATATTAAAGGTCCAAAATGGCAACAAAGGGATATTTTGTATAAAACTAGGATAAAAACGGAAGATACGCCACCAAAAAATATACATTTTTCTGTTCCACAAATACAACAGCTGTCACAAAATATTTCTATTGTCGGGTAAAGGTACGCGCACATACGACGGCATCGGACGGACGGTACGGATCGGAAAAAATTGTTTTAGTTAAATTAAACATACACACACGCACATGCGAGTTATGGGTAAACCATAGGTAAATATTAAAAGTTAGCGCCTTTTCACCCGGGGTATAAAACCACTCGGTTAAAACCCTTCGGTAGGAGTCGGCTTAAATTCTTGCCAAATAACGAAATTTCTGACCTGTATCGCACATATGAAACGGAAATGGCCGAATTTTAATTAAAGTGGCTATTTTCTTGCGAAATTTTTTAAATTCGTTGTCAACCGCCCGCACATAGTACATTTAATTTAAACAATTTTTTAGATCCGTACCGTCCGTATGTGCGCGTACCTTAAGGTCTACGTTACAAACTGTTTCAGAATAAGATGCTCATTAATAAGGGTGTGGCCATTTAAAACAGGCGACTTAAAAAAAGGAAATTAATTAACTTATGTCTATGTCTATGAAGTTGAATCCAAAACTAATTTCAACGTCGAATAACTTTTGAAGTTGAGTATTCATTCAGTTTCCTTAAAATATTAATTGAATTTATTTAAATATTGATATTTGTAGTAGTAACAAAATCCAAACTCGAGAAACAAAATTAAAATAATAGTTAGCTCAATGTTTAAACCTAGATTACATGGAAACGGCTTATTTGACAATTTACAAAGAGAGTGTTTTTGAAGAGAATTTAATTTTCTTTGAGAATGTGTGTTGGAAATTTTTTCAGATCAACAAATTACGAGTTTTGCATAAAAAAGATTGTTGTCAAAAAACTGTTAGTTGCGAAGATAGTTCTCTTAATATTAATATAAGGATATTTTTTTTTGTCACCTTGAACTATATTTTCAATATACAGGGTGTCCAAAAAGATGAGGTCAAAAATGAAAGGGGTGATAGAGTGAGCCAAAATAATGTTAGTATAAAGTACTAACTAAAAGTTCTATCGCTCTTGTTAGGGAGATATTTACCTTTAAAGTTGGACTAAAAAACTTATTTTTATAAATTGTTAACTAATTCTTCTTTCATAGGTAAACGGCTGTTTAGTATAACAGGATTATACAGGATGACACGATTTTTTTCAGTTTATGTATGCATTTTTGACACAGGTGAGAAATTTAACATATTGCTTTGACCGTTTAATTCGTTCATTTTTTTTGCAAAAAAGGTATACCTTATTTAAACAAATATCTTGGACCGTTTTTTATGAAATCACATTTCAAATCCAGAATCCAAATTTATTATTATGATTATTATTTTAAGAAAATCATTAGAATGTGGTAAAATTATTAAAAACAGTGTTTGTAGCCTCTAGCTTTATAATACAGATAAAGACTTTTAGTTGCAATTTTAAAATTGTTCTAAAAAATGGATTTTTTATTACATACAAAATGGTGGTTTGTCTGGACTTAAAATGTGATTTAAATAAAAACGGGACAAAATATCGATTTAAATATGCGGTATAATTTTTTCTACATAAATAATAAGGGAATTAAACGGTCAACCAAAAAATGTTAAATTTGTCACCTGTGTTAAAAATGCATACATTAAAAACCCTGTATAATTTTAAATTTAGAACAGATCTATAGATACAGAATAGCCGTTTACCTATGAAAAGAAGCATAGGTATAAGGTTATTTAGTTGCTCAAATATCATTGTGGTAAAAGTTTAAGTTATAATTGAAAATGGTTTTTTATACCAATTTTGAAGGTCAATATCTCCCTAGCCCGTTAGAACTGTTTTTTTATACGAAGTACTAACAATGAGCCATATGAATAAAAAGAAGCAAGATCTCACCTTTTCGGACATCCTGTATTTTTCAAAAAATAAAAATAGTCGATTCTTTTGGCCCAGTCAAATGTTAATGTATTTTTTTCTGGAAGGGCGGCGCCTCAGAGCCCTTCCTATCAAAGAATGCTTTTATTATGCATATACTGAAAACATTTTGAACAATTTAGGTATATTCCTCTTATTGGTCTAAATAAAATCCCCTATTTCACTGACTGATTTACTATTTGGTAAGTTCATGTCTCACTATAACAGATGCATATACTTTCTTCTTACCACTGCATAATACCCACCATTGTCTTGCAACTGCTTTCTATTACTCCTCATTTCTATTCTCCATAAAACCCTTGAAGTAAACTTATACGTCTACTTGCTTTCAGAAACTTAAATTAACTAACTTCGAAATAAGTTTTTGTTCATAGCTACTACCAGGAAATGGGAATATGTAATTTTACATTAAACATGCAAAAGAGAATGTTAAATTTAATTTTCTGGAAAGAGTAGTGGCTTTCTGCTATTATTAATTTGCCAAATTTAATTTTAAATTAATTAAAAACAAAGTATCTATTATGGGTGCCTTCCTTCACGAACAATTGATTTTCCCTTCTTCTCCAGTTGCACATAACTCAAAAAATCCATTAGTAAGGGCCGCGCTTATAATTAAGTGCTAACCTGTACTTTAAACTACCAGTGTTTAGCTAATCAGCTACCAAACTTAAGTCAATCTACAGATTCGTAGCACAAATTATCAGAATACCCAGATGCGAAAGTGCGGCAAAATACGCTTACTTGTTTCTATGACCTTGAGAAAGAATAAATGGAAAATCTGCACCAATGCATGGATCGTAATATTTTTAATTTGTAAAAGGTTAAACCGCACCAAGGCGCTAAGGAGAGATAGACTTTTATAGTAATTAATTATGCAGCTTTTTTATGTGGGAAAAACGGGACAAAAGAATAATACACTAATTGAAAATTTAAATATTTCTTTATTAAAAATATTACAATTTAAAATTTTACCTATGTTTTGAAAGGTAAAATATTGTTAGTAGATGTCACGTTTAGATCAATTTGTTATAAAATGTCTATACCTGGTTGCACAAAACATTTTAACAAACGATTAAACTAATGTGGGTTAAGAATATTTAACAAAAAAACATTGTCAAAAAACTGCTTATTAAATTAATTAAAGGTATTCCGTTTTACTAGCTTAATTGTTTATTGAAAAGTTTTGTGTAACTGGGGATTAAAACAGAATAATTGAAAGCAGAGTAACAAAAGTTTCTAAAGAAACCCCGACGCAATATTTTAAAGCAATGCAGATGTTGCCAAAGTAATAGGAGTATGTTATTTTTAAATACTGAAAAAACACATAATTTTTTTATTTAAAATATTAGCCTTTCAAATGGCAGTATAATAAACAAAAACAAAAATAACATAACATATTTTCCTTTCTTTAGGCACATACTGATTAATATTAATAACTTTATAAACAAGTATTTTGTAAAAACTTTGTATTAATGTTAAATAGTTTAAAAAATACTTTTTTAAGATTTATTCAATATTTACCTGATAGAATAGTTTTTTTAAGGTTCTTAGAATTGTCTATATTTCTTGATGATAATGGCTTGAAAATATTGTCGGCTACGGTAGTGTTAAATAGACGTTTTATTGCGGATGACGAGAGATGAATTTATAAATTTCCGCACAATTTATAATTCATCAGATTTTTTTCAAAATCCTCCTTCCGGCAGACTTAAGCCAGACCTTTGCGCTAAAAATATATTTTCTTTATGGAAAAACCATCCAAATAATTATCCACATTTTTTTTGTAATTGATGATCAAGAAAATACTTTTAATGCATTTTTATATTAAGAAGTATTATGGTTACGTAAACATTAATGTGCCCGATATTATCTATAGCCTGCACATCAAATGTACGGACTAATTAAAAATAACTTTATTATATAACAAAATATCACATTTATATTTACCTCAAGTGGTCCTTTGGGAATTTAAAAAGTGATTTTTCCGCTCTCGGTACAGTATAAATATACACATTTATATCCCATATTAAACGGTAAAAAAATTTAAGAAGACACTATACTAACACTTTAATAATAAAAAAATAAAAGTTCACAAACAGCTAAACACAATTAAATAACTTGTGCTCACGTTCTATACCAACAAAAATATGGGACTAACTGACACCTAGATGAGCATGGAGTCACGTACTAAATCGTGGGGTGTATATCCACCACGCAATGGAGGGACCATAGTGGTGAGCGATTTCAACGAACACGCTTAGTTTCGCATCTGGGTATTCTGATAATTTGTGTTCGTAGTATAAACCCGCACTAGTTAATAAAGTAGAGTACAGTCCATTCATAACACAGCCCCACAAAAAATAGAAGTTCATACTCAAAAGTCAGACATAATATGTATTCCCATGTGTATTTCGACGCTGAATCTCATGATCTACATGTCTGGAAGTGGCCAAGGGGCAGAAAATGGCTTCTATAGGCCCTGAAATACGGTTTCTGGGATGAGGCGGTGTCGATGGTGCATTTTGAAACCAGGGCCGGATTTGTGCTCGACAGGTCTATGGCTAACTGAAATTTTTCGTTTGGCACCGGGAAAATGACCCCTTAGGGGCCGGAAAATCGTATTACAGACGTAGCATTCACAACAGTTATATTTTTATGTACATTTAAATTCTGGACTTTGCACTATGCGGAAAAATTTTTGGCCTGTTAAAATTCCTAGTTTGTGTCTTTAGGAAATATACATATAAAAGAAGACTTAATAAAATACGTATTCTTGACAAGCAATCAAAATCATTTTTAAGAAATAAAATGTTTAAATACTCCTTACTGCTCATTAATTCCTTGCACTGCAAGGTAGCATCTGTCGCACACTGTCCGATCTGGCGATACAGATTTTCACACTAGCCAAAGTTTTCCTTCAGAGCTAATTGAGATCACTAACCTCAGAGCGGTTTAGAACTATTTGGTTCTTATCAGTACGGTGTACGGTTGTGGATCTCAATAAGCTCTGAAGGAAAAATCTTTGGCTGGTATGAAAATCTTAATCGCCGGATCGGACAATGTCCGACAGATGCAGCCTTGCAGTGCAAGAAAATAACAAACCAGTATGGAGTCTTTAAACTGTTTCATTTCTGTAAAGTAAAAAAAGAGTCACAAAATACTTTTAGAATTATCTTAAAAGAAAGTAATGAAAGATTTAACATAACTACAACTAAAAGAACTACTTAAAAACACTAATTTCCGAACAATCTAGATTGCGTCTGAAACAAACCCGAGTCCAACCCATTATTTCGTCCGGCACAGCCTGCAATGCAAACCGCAAATAAACCGGTGTCCACGAAATTACTAGCAAGCCTGTCATTTTCTTGAAAAGTGTTACACGATTTTGAAAATTTGCCATTTTCTCAAAAACTAATTAAGATAGATATAACATGTGGATACATGTATTTTCTTGGAATTGCCTGTAGAACTGATTAGAAAGATATATAGGGTGTTCCATTTAAAATAGCGAAATTGAAAGTACTTCTGTTGCACATAACTAGCTTGCTAGTAATCTTGTGGGCACCCGGTATAAGAGTGTGGTAAATAAAATAAACATCCTAATAACTAACAGAAAACCATCGTATAACTTACCTATAAGATGTCCACTATAAATATGCGACGTATCGACATTTATGGGACCCTTTTCATCGTGCACCTCCAGTCTATCACCAAACGCCTCCACATCGCGTTTCAACCGCAATCGAAAATGTCGGTCGTGCGCACTAAAAGACACGTGCACGTGACTGTCCTTATCGACTGACCGTCTTGCGCGCAAGTGCGCTCTGTGCACATCCGTTGTGTCGTACCTGAGCGGCTCGTAGTGGCTGATGTATTCGTTTAAACGGTTTGCTGTAAAAAAAAAAGAAGAAATTAGAGCAAATTATTACATAACGGAATTATTTTCAATCAAATTTTAAAGATATTAAAACTGGAATCTTTAAAATTTTACCGGATTCAAAAAGTCTCATGAGATTCTTAAATCGTTATAAAATTGTAAATATGATCATCATATTAAAAGGCTAAACGAATGGCTTTACTACTAGGCGTATTTAGGGGAAGGCTGACAGGCTGCTGTCCCCAAAGACCTCAAAAAGCTCAAACATATGTTTCGGGTAATCGGACAGAGCGGGTTTCGTGACTGTAACCCTTACCATTTTTGGCACAATGTTTAAAAATTGTATAACATTGTAGTAAACTTGTCCGACAAAAAAAGTGACACGTTCGCCCTGTCCGACACCCAAAACCAACATTTTGTTACATACAGTCAAAAGCGTAAAGAAAAATATGTAAGCGGTTGGTGTGCTTTTGCACCTGAGGACCTTTTTTTTTTGCTCTTCAGCTTTTTGAAGGGTAATTTTTTTTAGTTACTTCAGGATTCCCCTGTAAGAATATTAAACTTCCGGAAAATAATGTCTAAATTCAACACTGTTGTGCTCTGATAAGTTTAACTTTGGAGTATGCTTATTTTATCTCAGTACGCATTCCGAAATTCTTCTTTTACTACAAAATTATTGTCTACCACATTCAGACAAAAATAAACATACGCGAACGCAGTGTTTTAATCGGGGGTTTGATGGCTGCTAGTGGGCAAATAGTCAAAAACACATAAAAGTGCTAATGTTGAAAAATAAAATAAAGCCATTGGACTGGCCCTACGGACACCAGATCTAAATCCAGTAAAATATTAGGGTTTATTGAAAATGAAAGTCTATGCCTAAAAGGGTTCTCGCCTTAATTAATTTTAAAAGGGAAGGCTAAAAATATAATTAATCAATTTGGTTTAATTATTAAATCAAAATTCCAAATTGGTTTTGTTTTCTAATGCCCAAATACACGCCATAAAGGTTTTTACTAGATGCCTTATACTTTTGCACAAGGCTGTATAACAAAAAGTATTATGCTTTAAATACAAGGTAGATTTAAACTTCCATAACTTTTACAGATCTATTCATTTAAAAATATTTTGTATTTTAAAGAATTAAAAAGATATCTTTTAAACGTTAATAATTTGTAATTTATTACCTTAAAAATAAAAGTGTATACATAAATTTGCAACGTACATAACTTAATTTCTAATAAGCAATTATACACAGATCGTAATTATCATTTTTTAACCAACAAATCATTCCAGTGGAACAGGTGGCCCACTTACCTAAAAAGTAATTTTGCATCACGATAAGTCTGATTTTCTTGCACACTCTCTTTCTCGATTTCGATTTTATCTAGATAGCTGTAAAAGGAAATCGAATTCTGTATTTATTACTTTTATTCTTTGAGCACTTGTGCCGTTTATTAAGTGGCATCTGTTTACAGAACAACTGTAATCATTACGTGCTTGACAAGCAATAGACAAGCAACATTATTGCTTTGATTTGACTATTAGCCCGAGTCTGACATATGGAATATACAGGTAATATTGTTTGTATAGGGAAAGTACTGTTTTGTAGTCTTCAAAAAATATTTCGAAGAATATAAAGTGTTTGTTCTGACACAAGTATTCTTGTTTAATAATGGCCACATTGTGGTCCATTAGGTATACAACAATGTGAAACTGTTATTTACAGTATGTCCCAGGATAGGTGCTACAAGAGGACAAATGAACCTAAAATTTTTGAATGGTAAAACAAAAATTTTTGGAAAACTGGTCGCATATATGTCTAAAAATGCAGACCTTGGTCATTATTATCGTTCCAAGTTTCATAAAAATATATTAAATGGTTTAAAAGTTAGAAAGGGGGCGACCGACTTTAGGGCCCCACTGTATAAAAATTATTAAAGTATATTTTATACAAGTATTTGGTAATTTATTCATAGAAACAAACAAAATACAACATAAAATATTACAAAAAAAAAAACATTCAGAAAAGTTTTCGTTAATGTTAAACGAATTTGATGTGAACAAATAAAATACATCTTTTAATATATTCTGACGGTATACAGTTTTAAAACAAATATGCAGAGCCCTCATGTCATATTAGTTTATGCATCAGCCTGTGTAACAAGTTTAATAATGAAAAATATCGAAGTTTTCCGCTTTTTGGCTTTGTTCCGGAGCACAGTATATGTATTTGTTTTATTAAGGTCATACAAGTAGAATATTTTATTAAAGTATGTAGGAATTTAATACAATCAAAATTGGTTAATTCTTTTATTTAATATGGAACTTAGTTTGGGTCTTTACTGTTTATTAAAACTTAATAGGGCTAAAAATTTTAATACACATGATGTCCATTAATTAATGATGCACAAAGAAACCATAGATCCCTTATGTCAAAATATTAAAATTTTACCAAAAATGCTTTAGTGACAAATATCTCATAACACATTTTTTTAACTTACACCACTCTAGTTCTAAGCTCTTCAAATACATCAAAATAAAAGGGGTATGCAAATTTTTGATGCGAAACTAGATTTAGACACACGGCAGCGATTCAAGCCTAGTTAAAGCAAGGGACTGGCTACTGCGCTAAATGTATATTAAGCTGCGTCCAGACTTCCAACAATTTGCCGCGCCGAATAACATAGCCCCACATAGCGCGGACGTGGACCTGGACGAAATTCACGTCGTTTCAAGGGTTTTTGTAAATGATTCCACGGTGATTCAGAGCTTTTTGATTTTTTGCATCAAAGGAGCGCGCAAATAGGTTGGTCTGTTTGCCGAACTGTTGCAAGTCTGGAAGAGCTTTACACTAACCAGAACTAACCAGAACCACTTGGTGCTACTTTTGGCTCCTCTATAACTCGAAACCTGTTTAACGTAAACACATAAAACTAGGTGTGTTTATTTATATCCATAAGGAAAACTAGAAGCCCAAATTTCATGACCTAGCTTAAACGGTTATAAATATATAAAGATCCAAAAGTCGTCAACTGACTGACTGACATACAGATCTAAAACCTAACCCTTTCCAGTTGACCTAGAAAGATGAAATTTGGAGTCCAGCTCGGTAATTGTAAGCTTAAAAAAAGGTAAAAAATAGGGGGGCTAGGGGGCGTCCTATGCAAAACAAAAAGTTTTTTGTTTAATAATAGCGATTGAACTGTTACAAATAGATATTTGAAATTATCCCAATATATGTATTATTATAAAATAAAAAAGAAAATAAGTCAAGAAATAAGTGGTGGTCCCATACAAAAAACTTGCAATACTCGCTAATAAACATCCGTTAACAAGATGCTTTTATTGCCCAGGCTAATTTAAGCAAAAACATAAAGCGTGGTAAAAAGGTAGCAGATAATGAATGGGCAATGCGCACTAGTATTTTTAACGTTTAAGAAAGCGTAGCCAAAAGACAGCTATGCAGCGGAAACGCAAGAAAACAATATGAAATCTAAATACGTGCCTTGTTTTTTTATACAAAAAGTAATGATATCCCTCTAAAAACATAAATGTAAAAGAGGCGAGCCAAGTGTAAAACTAAAATTATGCCGCAAATAGAATAGAAATGAGTGACAACTTCAGTACAAAATCCAAATATGTGTGAGATCTTAAAGTATGTTAGATTTGATAATTAAGTTTCTAGAGATGACCTCATTACAGACAGGTAAAAACGCAATAACCCAAATTTTATTAAGCATCCCTCATACGGCTAATATATTTTAACATAAAATATGGTTTTCGGAGTTTTGTTACTTGATATTACTCGAATATTTTCTACAGAAGACAGATTATAGGTGAGGGGGTCATGGTTATTTCTGGTTAGTTATAAATCTTTTTTTTAATTCCTTAATTAAACCTGAGACTAATACACACTTAAATCCACTTTAGAATTATTGTATCAACTCTTTCTTTTGTTTATTCATATATAAAATCTGACTGTGCAGTTATAAAATAAATAATAGTTTAAAAAAACTAAAAAATACGCTTTTATATGCAACCGAACTAAAAATTAAAAATAATTTTTCATTACAAAGAGTTTGTCACTTCAGAGTAAAAAGCGTGGGGTGCATTTTACTATTTTTTCATAACTTTTCCCTCATAGATATTTGCAAATAGAATAATTATAACATTTAATATATTAAGCACCCCACGCTTTTATTCTGAAGTGACAAACTCTTTGTAATGAAAAATGATTTTCTAAATTTTAGTTCGGTTGCATATAAAAGCGTGTTTTAGTGTTTTTAAACTATTATTTATTTTTCATTTTTTAGTTCGATATATCAATTAGTTTTTTAAAAATAAATGCTCCAGTTTATTCACTAAAAATTCCTTCGCCATTTTGTCAAGAGACACAGAGGATCTGTAAAGGAATTTATTTATCCTGGCGGTCCTAATCAGGATAACGGGATACTGTTTTTAAATTATTGCATTGTCATCGCTCCTTGATACGTGTGCAAAGTTTCAAAGAAATTGAATCGCTGGAAGTTGGTAAAAATGAGGCTCAAAGATTCCGTTACATAGATAGATAGATAGATAGATAGTTACAACCCAAGCTAATAAAAGCGTGTTAAAAAAATGAACACATTACACGATTTAGGTAAAGAGCCCTTTAGAGTCGACGCTTACTATCAATATGAATTATTAAAAAATAACAACTTAGTTAATGCTCCAAATAGGAGTTAAGGTGAATTTATAGATTGACGTTTCGTTTCGTTTGCCATTTAACGTTTCAGTTTTTGATATGGTATATGGACAACGGCAAACAGAAAATATAAATTGACAAATCGGAAAGTTGTTGTTTCATCTTCTAACTAATAACGTCAAACGGAAAACGGAAACAGAAATGTCAATCTATAAATACAGCTTCATGTATATAGGTTATTTTCTAAAGTAAACAATTTAAAGAAGCATAAAAATTAAACTTTAAGGGGTTGTATTATGTTATCATGTAGAATCACTGCCTTAAGTTTCGAGCCCGATTTCTGAATCAGTCTGTTTAATTAGAATGTACAAAATCTCTCACAAAATATTAACGGCGAACGTTTTACCTTTCAATACTATACTCCTTGATACCTTTTTGACATTTAAGGTTAAAACAATAAAATTTGGGATTTCGATATTTAATATAAATGTACATTGGCTAATCTATTTAATTGCAATATTATCACTTCCGGTTTGGCTGGAAATAACTGCTGTTTTTAAATTTTAAGCCGAGACATACCGGTATATTTTATTTTATGGGTACAATTGTTTTATTTTTTCCTATCATCTGCTGACGGACTATTATTTCCAAGCGAGGCAGATGGTCGCTACGCTGCAAAGAAGTGATTTATTAACATGCATTTTACTTTTCTTACGTTCATACTTAAAGTAAGACTTAAAATAAGTACAAGTAAATTCATCACTTTTGCCAGTTTCCCTAGATTTTCGTATGCATCAGGTCAATGGACGTGCTGACTTAAAATATTTTAATTTTCTTACCGAAAACTTCTATGTTCTGTGATGTTTTTAGTTTGTTTATACATTGTGGTCCATTGGTGCCCAAATAGGAAACTTTCGTTTTTGAAATATGCCTAAAATATTTTAAATTAAAATGAGACAAATTACTTTGTTTTCTATCACTATATTTATCAACATTGGACTGCAGTTTCGAAGCTTTGCTACATTTTTCAAACTGAATATTCTAAACTACTTGAAACTTGTATATATATACACGTACAATTGGTTAACACATTTTTAATAATAGTGCCTATCCTAAATTTTAAAAACTGTAAATAGGGGTTGCTCCTCAGGTCGGTCTGGTCATTCAATAAATTTATTGAGGGTTTTTTTGAATGACCAGACCGACCTGAGGAGCAGCCCACTATTTACAGTTTTTAAAATTTAGGATAGGCACTATTATTAAAAATGTGTTAACCAATTGTACGTGTATATATATACAAGTTTCAAGTAGTTTAGAATATTCAGTTTGAAAATGTAGCAAAGCTTCGAAACTGCAGTCACAATGTTGATAAATATAGTGATAGAAAACAAAGTAATTTGTCTCATTTTAATTTAAAATGGACTATCACAAAGTAACGGACAACTCAATCCAGTATTTAAAATATTTTATTCTTAATTAAAGTTGGTACATATAAACTGTATTTGCAGTAGTTATAATATTATTTAAGTACACTTTAGCTCACTAAGTGACTTAAAGGATGCTTTATACTCTCAAAGTCTGATTAATAATGGACATATTATATGTAAGTGT
Source organism: Listronotus bonariensis (assembly GCA_014170235.1). Taxonomy (NCBI): domain Eukaryota; kingdom Metazoa; phylum Arthropoda; class Insecta; order Coleoptera; family Curculionidae; genus Listronotus; species Listronotus bonariensis. Next base: position 22,105 of record JACEGR010007003.1, read on the forward strand.
TGGATTAAAAATATAAATTCAGTAAAACTTTACAAATTCGCTTCCATTTGTTTTAATTTGTTTCACAGTAAGTTCAAGTATGTTGGTGTAAGTTGAATTAGAGAAAATTTCATTACCTACAGTGTTAATTAAACAAATTTAAAATTTTGTAAAAATTTTAATAGGAGGTAATGACTTGGAATTAAGACAAACATTTTGATATCCACCCTTTAAGAAAACTAACTACTGCTAATACAGTTTAAGATCATGCATCAACGTTTGTAAAGAATTCAATTTTTGGACATATTGCAAAAACAGAGTTTTCCATTTGTTACACACATAGACCAAACTGTATACTAGACTGTATACGTGCATAAAATGTATACTTTTCTTTACATTTAAACTGTTTAACAGCAATATAAACCAGTCAGTACAATTTCTTGCCCGACTATTGACACTTGCTACATTAGCAAACATAACACAGCTTTAAAAAAGTATCGGAAGTGTAATGTATGATTTTCGTTGTATTTTTGCTGCCCAAACACGAAACCTGTGTTTGGCTTGCTTGACTAAATTGCTCTTTGTCCTTTACAAAAACGCTGAAGGAAACCATTAAAAGCGTGCATTTTTTCGTTTTTCTGAGGTAAGAAAAAAACTGTGACCTAATGACAAAATTCTGAAAACGAATTCGTGTAAAGAAAAAAATACAATGAAAACCATCCATCCCACGTCTGGATTTAATACTTTTATTTCAACAATAGGCTCCTACCCAAAATCTATAAAGGTAAAAAAATTAACAAAATTTTCCTCAGTTTACTGAAAATTATTTTTAAAGTTGATTTACATTTATTCCACAATTTGCGAGTTTAATCAACTTCACAATGTTGCCAGAGCTTATGTAAAAAGAATCATGTAAAGTAAATATGTCAACAAAGAAACATGCAATAGAAAAGGGATGTTCTAGCTTGTATCTTTTGTGACGTAGGCACACTCCAACTACGTCATGGAAATATGCGGTGTTTTAAATAATTTCGCGGAATTTTCACAAAATGCAACTTTTGGCATTATTAAAAAAATTTGCAATTTACGGGAAAATTTGATGAAAAGGTAAAATCCAATTTATCTACACCCAAAATTTGCTACCTTAGGTGTACATGGCTAAGGGCCTATTCACAATAAGAAAGGTTTTATACCTTTCAAAAAAGCCTTTTAACAGAAGTGACTAAAGTGGCACAAGACCTTTATACGAAAGACATACCTAACCGCATTTAAAGGTAATTGGACTGAACGCTCCAATTAAATTTTCTAAAGTTTTACTCTGTTTTTAGCAACGTTCCAGTCGAACACCCGATATCGATAAATCCTATATAAAGCTTTGTACGATCAGTTTTCTATTACGATAGAGTCGGTTTTTCCCTTTAAGCCAGCCTGAGTCCGCTTTGTTTTTTCCAAAGAGGAAACAACTCTTTCATGTTTCAGATAAAATACAAAGGATTTCGGTTGTCACGCTTCGCTAATAAATGGCTAAATAAAAGGTGGTGGAAAAGTATGTTCTTTGTGCAATCAATCTAAAACAACAGCCTCAAAGGTTTGACGAATTGTTCTTAAGGCTATAATGACTTTTTTTTACTTTTCTCTGATAGCGAAGGCAAAAGACAGCTCTGTAAGAGACACTGATTCATGATAAATAAGCAGTAGTAGTCCAAAGGTCATTTGCCGCTCAGTATGTTTTCCCGCAATTTGTTTTTAACAAGAGTCGGCCAGGCCTCCCTCCAGAAAAAGAATGAACCATATAGGCTAATGTGTATACAGGGTGGATATAAATAATCCCCCTACCTCTGCTAACTTTTGTACCCTTAATTATTTCTTTATAAAATTTTGGTATGACTAATGAAAGGATATAAACTACTTTTTGACGTAAAAATGAAAGGCGCCATCTTAGAAAAATAAAATGGAAAGGGGGTCTTGTGGCACATTATTTTAAATCTCCCGACGAGAACTTTATAACCCTAGAATGTAAAGTCCATATCTTCACCAACTACAAAATGGCGGTACTTTAAAAATAACCTAAATACCAGATTTGAATAGCCATATTTCCGAAAGTAACAAAATTAAAGCTCCTAAAGATCTTTTTAATGGTGATATAATATACAGGGTGCTTTTATAAAAACAATCCACTTTTTGTCCTACTTCGTATATTATTATCAGTATCACCATTAAACAGATCTTTTAAAGAGCTCTAAGAAAATACCATATTAGGTATATCTAATCTAATAGTTTCGGAAATATGGCCATCCAAATCAAGAACTTTTAGTCGTTGCATCCAAATCAGGTATTTAAGCAATTTTTAAAGTATTGCCATTTTGTAGTAGGTAAAGGTATTGACTTTATATTCTACGGTTGTAAAGTACTCGTTAGAAGCTTTAAAATGATGTGCCACAAGACCCCCTTTTCATTTAATTTTTTCTAAGATGGCGCTCACCCGCCATCTTGATTAGGTAGTTTATATCCGCCCATTGGTCATACCCGAATTTTATAAAGAAAAAATTAAGGGTACAAAAGTTAGCATGGGGAGGACGACTTACGTTCACACTGTATAAAAGGTATGTAAGGTTTAAGATATCTAAGCCCCCCTAGGGTGTTTGTGAGCACCTCCTAGGATAAATTTATAGGTACAAGTGCGTACGTAGGTAAGGTTTTGAGGAGAGGACCTTTCATTATTTTCTTTTTGCTCTTCAATAACATTTTCTGGGACAGAAAATCATAGGATAGGGGGTGATAGACATTATTTTTGGAAAACAAATAATATATAAAACCATTATCCCGATGTTTTCTCGGGCCCTACCTAGGCCCCACCAGGTTCGATCGCAAGTACCGCTATTTAAATAAACATTAAAAATTGGTTTTAAATCGATACGCTTACCACTGTGTAAGTTTTTAAACAATATTGTGTAGTCTGCACAATTGGGCAGAATGTTTAAGGCCAAAAAATAAAATCGTGTTGTCGAGAGTATTGTAATTTATAGCCATACGTAGTCTCATACTTATACGATTTTAGTCGTTCGGCGAGTAACCACACTCGCATTTTAAAACTGATTTATCACATTAAAAACAAATATTTAAACATACGTCTAATTAACAAAATTCTTTGTCTTGGAACGTACAATTCGAAATATGTAACTTGCTTTGCTATAATGTTAACTTTTAGTAGCTAAAAAACCGTATAAACAAATTATATGCCTTTCTTTGTTAAAAATATCCATTTATAATTTTTATAATTTTGTTATAAATAATATTTCGATTATAAATCAGACTTGGTTTTATAGCTGGTGGTTTTTTCTTCAATTTGAAACATTATAAAGTTTTCTCAAAATTAGGCCGAGATATAGGTAAAAATTTGTCTATGTGCCGTAATTTTGCAATATATTTGCACCAATTTTGTTGTTTAGAATTAGGATTCAGCGGGTCAAAATCATAGATAACCTACATTTAGATCCGCAGTGGCAAGAAGCATTTTTCGGATTTTTACGACCTCGCGCAGTGGGTGGACGAACATGCGCACTTAAAAGCCGTGGCAAAATACAAACACCGGCACCCGTACCCTTCGTCCGCGGTCTGACCGTAACGCTCATTAGCTACCGTACTTCGAACAGAGAACCAGGACGCTCGTCAACACATTCTTTCCTATAATGCGGATAGTTTATTTGGGGCCGGGTGCGTTTTCCCTCAACAGGCTTGCGCACAAACCGGTTTTTTCGCCCATGAAATGTAACTTTTGTTTCGCGCAGGTTATAACATTGGCAATGCATCGAGATCAGTGGTCAAAATACGTCGGAATACACTCTGAAAAGCCGCGCCGCGCCGTGGACCTTAATCGGTCACGAAACAGTCTTGGCCCTAGACTATGATACAAACTGTAATATATTTACAAGTAATAAATAAATAATAAAAGGTAACTAATACGTAGAAAGTAAAACGTCAAAAAAATGACACACAGATTTATTTTTTTTTATTTAAAATATTCCGTATTCAAAAGTGGGAATTTTAAGTCTGCTAACGCTGCTGTAAAATGTAAAAAAACCTTTTGAAAGTTCTTTGCTTATAAACTTAAAGGACTACAGGTGGTTTCATCCACATTTTACAAAACAAAACAAAAACGTGAGCAGATTTCGAGTTTTGAACAACCTTCTAAAATCGAATTTTGTGGAAACATTTCTGATATTAGAAAAATATTTAAAAATAATTTTAATGGAAATGTTGACACCATGTATCACGCACACGATTAATTTTCCTACAAGGGTAAATTGCAATACGTCAGTGTAATGCGCAAACTCTATACAGAAAAAAGGTACCATCATCCTGGTATGTATTTAAAAAAAATGAAGCCGAGGATGGTAGCTAAAAACCGAAAAGTAATATCGGAAAAACAAAAATATTTTTTTAAAGAGCATAAAAAGTGTTATTGGCTCATTTGGCTCAAAATATTCACTAACAGGACAGTAAAATGGATAATTGAAGCAACCGGCATTTTTTTTTATTTCGTTTTGTCCTATTTTTAGCATTAGGATACGCAACTTTGCCTTAATTTAACCCTTTATCTTATAATTACCGCAATATATATATTATGGCAATTTTAATGTATCGAGTTTGTAACGCCCGGTATAATCCAGATCACCATTAACCACTTTTCAACTTCTTTTACTTGTATCAGATATCAAAATTTTATAAATTTAACTTAAACAATTAATTTTAAATAACTTTTTGTTTTGCATTAAAATATTTTTTTACTATATGCAATCACACATCACTGTAAAATTTTACTTAAAAATATGCTTCTGCAAAATTTCTAAAAACGGGGTTACGCACTTTGCGACTTACACTGACTATTGGCTCTTTGTACTCTGTTTGCAGAGATAAATACACTTTTTTATTTAATTTGTTAAAGAAGTATTTGACCAGCCTGTATATGATATTTATATGCACATCATGATATTTTAAAACCCTGTAATAAACATATTGATAATTAGTGGATCGATCCCGAACTGACGATTAACATGTCGTTAATTTACGCCTTATTAATAATTTCCAACGTTGGTTATATCGTTGTCTCGCTCACTGGTTTCAAACATGTTTGCGGCGACTGGGCCATACCAATCGATAGATTTGCGGCCGTTGTGGCGGTAATTCGGCTCGGAATACATTTGCATATTTGCAAACAATAATAAAAATTATGACCCTGTTTTATTAGTAAACATGTTATGCTATGATGGACATATTATTAGGCGTTGGACCGATAATATCGATAATGGAAATTGGGATTTTCCATTAGGATCCTAAGGTATTAATTTGTATCTGTTATATTATGTTTACAAATAGTTACTGACTTATTTATGATATAAAGAGGTTTAAGCACAAGGGAAATTAAATAGGGATTAAAGAAATTTCATGAATAAAATTGGGCACTTAACATTTTAATAAAGCAGTACGGTGATTTAGTATTATTTAGTCACTTTTGTTGCCAAAAGACAGAAATATTATTATAATAAATATAACAAATCTGCGGAGCTCCAAATTTAAACGCAGTTTTTGACAAAACACAATTTTAAGAGTATCTCACCATTTTTACTGTGTTAAAGTAGGGGAAGATGGCCTAAAATGACATACTTTATAAATTTTTGCCTATATTTCAAAAAATAATAATGCGATTTATTATAACATAATATCCTAAAGGGCCTTTATAATATTAAACTTAGTTATTCCTTAAGCCAAGGTTTACCTAATCCAGCAAAGAAAAAATATAACGACTATTTTTCATAATGTCTTAAAGTATGTCATTTTAGGCATGGTGTCAGATAAAATGACACAAAGTTTAGGCTAAATTGGCATATACCTTCAACAGACGATTTCAAGGATTTAAAAAAAAACATATACATTAAATAAATTTAAACTCATTTCTATTAAAAACATTTACCATTTATAATATGATAAGGTATGTAAAAAATCTTAATTGTTTTTTAATATAACAACAAAGTGTCTACGGAAGACTAAGCGCATTCAGCATGGCCCCACTTTGAACAACCTTGGCGTGTCGATTTAATTTTATATTTACCAACCATTAAGAAAAAAATTTACGTTAACGAACACGTTAAAATAGTATGTCATTTTACACTTATTACATGTATGTCATATTACCCAAAATCGACAATTTAGCAAACATGCTTAAATTTTGAGGGTATAAATAAACCTATAGTAATCATAGCAACATAGGCTAATTATTGTGTTTTAATAAAAAAATAGCTAAACTTTGTAACTTTGCAAAAATACACAACTTCTAAATTGATTAGAATTATTTGGCGGCTGGTAAATTGAAAATTGAACTTGAAATGTCGTGCAAAAAAAAATCAGGGACATACACCTATACGGCAATTTTGATACTTACTGCAGTGATCATATTACACGCTCCAACACATTTAAGAGGTTGCTACTAAGGCGGAAAATTGAAAAATTATGAAGTGTGTCATTTTACCTGAATATGTCATTTTAGGCCAGTTTCCCTATTTATGTTCAAATAGCTTTTAAACAAAAATATAAATTAAAAATTAATAATAAAGGTATATTTTACCGGTTATGCTCACAATGCACTTTTCAGTTTCTTAGCTTTAAATATTAATTAATTATGCTTTAAAAGTTATACTAAAAGCTATTTACTAATAAAAATGCTTTTATTTTGTTTAGGATCTTTTAAATATTCTTAAAAAATATTTTTCTGAAGACATTTTTAAAACATATAGAACTTTTAGCCAATACCAAATGTCCGAATTCAGTTACCATTGAAATGACTGATTACGTGTGTTTGAAACCTGTAATCGTGAGGTGACGAGAATAAGCTTTTTTCTGAAAAAGCGGTTTATGTGCTTAAAATTGCCTTTACGTGGTGATCAATCATTCTTAACGCTACGACTGGCTACCCATATGTCCCAACAACAAAATAAATGTGACCAAGTCAAAATTTTTCAATTTTCTGTTTTTGTCGCCAAATGCTTAAAATATTATATTTATAATATACAGAGATGGGTGGCGTAAAATTAAAATAAACCTTAGCTTGGAGTAAAATTTTTCACCCATAAAAAAAAAAGAAAAAATGGTATTACTTAACATTTTGAGGTAGCTCACTAATTTTGAAAATTAATTACAGGTAAAACTGTTTTCCTGATTTTTTTGTCTTTTAAAATTTCAAAACATCTGACAATAAACAAATATGACCATTTCAAACGAAAGTTTTTCTCTCAGGGTAAAAGAACTTCGTTATTTTTTGGATTTATTTTATTACAATAAAAGTCATATAAATTTTTAACTTATAACTTCTAATTGTCATAAAAGAAAATGTTATCAAGAGATAAAAAAATATGTGCAGCAAAAATTTTTATTTATAATTTATTTTTAATGAAATGGTTGGCCACCGTTAGGTAACGGTTTTTTCAAAAAACATTTGTTTTTAATTAGGAAAAAAATAATTTACTTCACCCTTAATACAATGTGTTTACGTAATTTGGCGGCATATGGGAAACTTTTTTATTATTAATTTTACGAAAAAAATAATTCTTTATAAAAGTTCTGCATGGTCTAAAACCTAAAATGCAATCATCAGATATTAATGTCATGTACGAGGTTTGGCCAAAAATGTAATTTTTGCTCAAGAGTAAAGTACATACCTGTATTTTTCCTAATATCGCATATTGTTATAAAGAAAAGATGTTTAGAATTAAAAATTACTACCAAAACACACCAAAGTAATGCGGCATGCAGTATGCCACGACACTTAAGCCATGTACAGACTTGGATACAATCGGGACAACATTGTCGGCCGACTGTATCATGTTCAAAAAATTTTCAGCAACAAGTTGGCCAACATTTGCAGATACAAGTTTTTCGCGTCCACACTAGTTTTAAAGCTAGTACAAACCTGCTGAAGTTTCCCATATTAAAGGAAAAACAGGCGACTTGCCGATTCCTTAGATGAAAACGCCCACCGATGTTGCCGTGGCGTTTGCAACAAGTCGGCCCACCGATGTGCAACATTCAAGATACAGTCGGTCAACAAATGCTTTTGCCGATTGTATCCAAGTCTGTACGTGGCTTTAGATGTGCGCTGATTCATTTGTTTGTATTGGTTCTCATTTGAAGTAACATGCTAGACGCGTGGTACTACTACTACTACTTACTACAAAAATAAGAAAAAAACATATGTATTAAACTTGAACTCCAAATTCTCTAAAGATATTTCTTTGGGGATTTCACTAAATGTCTCTGAAATGGCATTATGTAGAGAAATTAAAAGTAAGTATTTACATATTTTGATCAACTCTGATAATTTTGACAACGTAAGAGATGATAAAGGGATTCATATATAAAATTAAGTAGTTTCATATCGTAAATCGGAACTTTTCGCTATGAAATTGTGACGTCGGGACAGATGACAACCCTAATCAGAGGTATAAATAAATATGTATAACATAAAAATTTAAATACAAAAAAATATTTTGGCCAACTCTTGTTTCATAAAAAATACAATACCAAAGTGCATTTATTCTCATGCATTTTTACATGCACCTTAGAAAAAGCGCACATATTACTGCACTTTCTCTAAAAACATATTTTTCATATGTAGGCTAAACATATTGAATTTTCAGAAATGGAAAAATCGTCTATTTTTATCTCGCGTCAGTATTGCTTTCCGACTTTTTGCTTTCCGTGAAAACCTCCAGTAACGGGAAAAGTAGTTTCTATGGATGCTACGTGCATTTTAAAAATGCTTTGAAAGCCAGGTGATCCATAAGGATTTTACACGAAACCAGCAAATTTTTACAGCAAAATGATAGAATTTTCTGTATAATAAAAATAACACATTGTCATAAATAACAATCCAACGAAACACAAAAAAAATATTTGTCTCGTAATCACGAATTTGTAATCAAAATTTGGCCATCGGCTTCAATTTTTTTCTAACCTCAAAAATCCATAATTTTTACGCTTTTTGCAATTATGATTGAAGATTGCCGGAATGCTGAGCAGTAGCTGCGCCAGCTTTTTCTTTAAGGCAGGGCGATACCCGGCAGACAACTTAAGAGGGTCAGCAGTAAATACAGGGTGTCTTTAAAGGTCTGTACAAAATGCTACCACAAATTTCTTGAGCCAAAATATAACGATCTAACGCAATTTACCTTAGTCGAGGTAACCCTTTGGAGATCAGAGTCAAAGTTTTAATTTTATTTTGGTTATTTTTAGATATTTTCTTAAACATTACACATTTTTAGGCCAAATTTGGTATTGGGCGGTTTTATAGGGTTGGGAATCGAAAGCTGCCCATACTTTTCCCATAGAATGTAAGGAGCCATCTGCAGTACTTTGCTTTTTTAAATACTATAACTTTTTGGTGCCTCGGTATAATATGGCTTTAATAAAAAAATTCTTTTCTACTATAATTTTTGTCTAAAAATGGTATACCTGGTAAATTTCGATACGAGCAACCGTTTATGAGATATTTTAGATTAAACGTTTTATACCACACAAAATAAATTCCTCACGCTTTATCTGGGCCACCCGGATTTTTCTTAAAGCTTTATTAAAAATGCTATCACAAATTCCTTAAGCCAAAATATAACGATCTAGTGCAATTTACCTTAGTCGAAAGGTTGGTCGTTTTGCAGGATACAGGGTGTCCAAGTAAAAAAATAAATGAAAAATTTAACACCCTGTATCTTGCAAACCAGCAGCCTTTTGACTAAGGTAAATTACATTAGATGGTTGTATTTAGGCTCAAGGAATTGGTGGTTGCATTTTTTATAGAACTTTAAGAAAAATCCGGGTGAGAGATAAAGCGTGAGGGATTTATTTTGTGTGGTATAAAACGTTTAGTCCGAAATATCTCATAAACGGTTGCTCGTATCGATATTTACTAAGTATACCATTATTAGACAAAAATTATAGGAAAAAAGTTTTTTTATTAAAGTCATATTATACCAAGGCACCAAAAAGTTACGGTATTTTAAATAAAGCAAAGGACTGCAGGTGGCTTCCTTTACATTTTATGGGAAAAATATGGGCAGCTTTCGATTCCCAATCCTAAAAACCTCCCAATACCAAAGTTGGTCCAAAAATGTTTAATGTTAAAGAAACTATTTAGAAATAAAAATAAAAGCTTTGAGACCCTGTATCTCCCAAACGGTCAACTTTTGGACAAGGGTAAATTGCGTTAGATCGTTATATTTTGGCCCAAAGAATTTGTGGTAGCTTTTTGTACAGACCTTTTAGAGACACCCTGTATATGCAAATGCAATAATTCAATTAAACAGATAAACCGGGTGACACAGGATGTTGTCCCGCTTTTTTTAGTGTTTAGGAAAAACTAGTAAAAGTTCTATAATATAATAAAGGAACATATTGATATTTTTTTCATTGTCATAACCCTAAAATCACTTCATGTTCGACCAGAAGTACCATAAGCTTTCTTATTTTAAATACAAGTTCCTATTATTTTCTAAATTTATATTAATTGTCCTTATTATTACAGGTGTGGAAATCAACTCGCCGACCATAGAAAATCAAGAGCATAGTAAATATTCGAGGGGGTTCGACGAAAGACGGAAGCGGTGGGCCAGCAGCCCCTGATCTCGTTCTGCTCAAATCGGTACACTCGTTGCAGCGATGAGATTGCGAGAGAGTAGATAGTAGATCGATGGAGGGAATTAAGCGTACGTATATTTTAAGAACGGCGGTATAATTTCCACACTGGTATATCACACAGTGTGCTTCTTTTCAAAATAGTGGCCAGAGATTATTTTTAAAGAAAATCAAGCTGTAAATTTTATAGACCTTTTCTTTAAATTTTACAGATCTATTTTCTGTGTGAGCACAATTCCGTAGTCAAGTTTGGCTCATCCCTCATCATCCTCCAGTATTCAGAAAATCGCATGAAAATTCCGAATGTTTTACGATTTTTGATGTTCTAATCAAATTATGACCTGCTGGTCTATTCTCCTGATTAAGCGTGATTATACAGGGTGTTTTACAACTTTTTCGACAAAGTTTAAGGATCATTCTACAATAAAAATATAAATAAAACTTTGTATGAACATATGTCCTAAACGTCTTAGTTTTTGAACTAGAGGGCGTAAAAAGATATTAAACAAAAATTGTTTTTAATAATAACCTTTAAACCAATTTAGATATTTCTAAAAAATTTGAGGACGTCTTTTATGCACTAAGAGACATTTTTAGCATATAAGAAAAAGGTCATTTTTGTAAAGTGATCTTCCATGAGAGGTTTAAGTTAAATTTTGATATTTACTGCTTAAGCAAGCAGTTTTAGTACATCGGCTAGTAATAAAATAACAAAATAAGCAGTAGAGGTCACGCATGTTTACATGCCGGGGTTTAGTTAGATTGTGTCTTTTCCTCACATTGCCTATGTGTTATGTTATTTAGCTTAACCTGCATATACATATTTCAATAAAAACATGAAACGCCACTGCATTTTTCTGAAATATATATTTTTTTAAATTCCCATTAGGTTTGGAACAAATTTGATCTCTTAAATTTTTTTATTTGATGCACGGTTTTTGCGTAAATGAATAAAAACCATTTCTCGGCACGGTCATTTTGTATCAATATCAAATTCAACAGTAAAAAATCGCCTTTGTTATTTATTCTTTTTTGTGATAGGGATTTGACTATGTCGATAAATGGTTTTTATTTATTTAGGCGAAAACCGTGCATCAAATAGAAAAAGTCAGGATATTAAATTTGTGTCCAACTAAATGGAAATTTTAAAAAATATTTTTATTTAAAAAAAGCAGTGACGTCCCATTTTTTCTTAAAACATATTTTCTATAAACCCCTTATGAACGACACTGGTAATTTTTTTTGTATGGCAATAAATATCTCTTGGTGCATAGGCGGCGGACCCAAATTTAAAAAAATATATCTATTTTTTTCTAAAATGCACATTTTCAGTTTTTTTCAAAATAACTCAAAAACCAAACAAGATACGGCCGTCATCAAAACGGCATTAAATTAACCATTGAAAGTCCACAAACTTTCCCTTTTAAACCGCCTTTCTATCTCTTATAGTTTCCAATATCCCAATACATTCCCTATTAAGTTTGGACACACTTTACTCTGGATACGCTACGCCCAACGATTTTATTATTTGTCTTATCAATATCTTAGAATGATAAGAGTATTGATGCGATCTGGTAGCTAGAACTTACCGAATTATTTTTTAGCTTTTAGTACAATTAAAGCGTTTTACAAAAATAAAAAATTTACATAATCTATTTACTATTTAAAAATGGTTAAAAGATTGTTTCTTACTATCTGCAATTTAACACTTTTCATTAATTTATTCCTATAGAATAAAACACAAAACAGTATATTGACACTAATTTATTAAATTATTTTATTTTAGTTAAATGTCTCTAAACATATTTTTATGAAGAACAACGATTTCACCAGAGTAATGATTGTGCCTGCGTGACCTGAACTGAACTGGTCAAAATAAACCCGCCACAATAATAAAAAAACGTAATATCAATAAAATATATTTTGTATCTCCTAAATCTCATATAAGACCTTTTTGGGTGTCAAAATATGTATACACGAGAACTGTGTATTAGAGTGAAGAAAAAAAGGTTTTTTTTTAATAAAATATTGTAATAAGCCAAAAAGTTGCCTACTTAGTCTACTGACAAAAATTTGCTGCAATCAGAAAACATTTTCTGCCGCCACAAGGTCATTAAAATGTTTAACAATATTTAATTTTCTTACGATAAAAATATAAAAATAAAGTGACTAAGCTTCCTGCAATTTTAATTAATTCTTTAGCTAGTCTAGTGTCGTCTCAAGTAGCATATAAACAAGTATTTCTGACTACTAAGTAGCAGCATCACTTTTCTATAAGTAAATACTTGTATTTGTAAGGAAATGATCGACTTTATTCATACGTTTAAAGTAAATCCTTCTAGACTTTGAGGCAAAAGCATTTACTTTTTTTTATTCATATGAAGCAATGGCAGCAATTATAAAAGATGAACTCACATGATCGCCATAAACCTAATCAAACTCTATGTACCTTAAAATTTAAATAAAATTTACCTACTTTTTACTAAAAACACAGATTTTTGACATACTCTTTAAAACTCGACCGTTCAGTTTAATACATAATTCATGCAGTACTGCCAGAAGGTGGGCAAATCGTACCCCTTCTCTAGCATCGCATCCGCATAACACACAGCATCGAAATTATTCACCTGCCAAGCGACGGGAGAATTAACACACACATGTTGTGAAATAACTTCCCCTCGATTTGCCAGACGACATGCTTAGTGACCAATCGCGGCGCGCGTATGACATGCGGGCGCGATGCTAGTGAAGGGGTGCAGTTTACCCACGTTTTGGCAGCACTGAATGCATGGGGTTCACCAAAATTTACTTTATTAGGTCCTGAGAGTTTTACAGGTTTCATATGGTATTAGTGCTGGTATATTGCGACAACTATGCAGTAGATAGCAGCAGAAATTTAACTAATAAAGCACTGCCCGAAATAAGAAACCTACCCTATATTAGGCGACTTTCCTTCACCTTAGGCACTTTAAATTCAGAAAAACACTTAAAAATATATTACATTGGATTAAAAAAAAAAAAAAATAGTAACCCTAGTTATCACAATAAAAAATGTATTTTATCGGTTTAAAATGTTAATACCCATTGTTACTTATTTTCTCAATATAAAGTGCCCAAAGTATAGATAGCACAGCATTTTTCAACTATTTCTTTTGTTTTTTTAAGAAAAAAAACTTTAATTCTCCCTAAGGTTAGATAGTTCTCTCAAATCTTCTCTTAACCCAAGGAAACGTTAAAAATACATTTAAACTGAACAAGAGAATAAAGTCATTAAAATATAAAAACCATCTCGGACATCTTTTACTTTTAAACAAATCTTTTAAAGTAAAAAAACAAAGAAATATTGGCGCTAATTAACTAAATTACTTTATTTTCATTAAACGAGTTGTGAGCTCCAGACAAGCTTCTTTTTTTGCTATGTGCAATTTCTCGGAATTTAATTACATTAATTTCGCCGTAATTATTTTAGCGCATACTTCATATTATGCAGTATCTTCGAAACGTTTTACTTCAAAGTACTCCTTTTTGCTTTCACGAGAAAATGTCGTGTAAAATATAGAGTTAAAATGTAACGCTTTGGTAATTTTCATGAATTAATAAAAGTGACGGGAACAATATGCAACAAAATGTTAGATTTAGGTGCTGTAACCTTGTAAGCCTTTATAATAAAGCAGCTTATCGAGAGATCCTTAACAAAAAAGTTAACAAATATTTTAAACATGGGTAGAAAGTTTTTTTAACACTCATGGTATTTGTAAGGGTTCTTTTTACATTAGAAATAAAATTAACAAGAAAATGGACAACTGAAGTATTTATTACTCATTTTACATATTTTGTTATCAAAAATTTTATTATTTTATTTTAATTACGCATCATGCAAGGCGAGATGCAAGACGATTAAAAATTATTCTTTTTTTTCCAAAACTTTTATTCACTTTGTAGGATGTATTGTTAACAGTACCTAAATAATAATTATTTACGCCAAAGTTACAGCTTCACCCTTTCTTAACTTTTTTTTAATTGTCTTGATAACCTTATTATTAAAAGAGATATGGCTATTTACATTAAAGCATTTTTGTATTAAAGCCTATGGAAAAAATCTAGCATATGCGATAATTTTTGTGGAAAGTGTATTTATACTAAATTTTTAAATAATATATTCGGTGTCAATAACAGAACAAATAATGTTATCGAGATACGATTTTTGCAAAAAGCTTTTTAAAAAATGTTTTATCATATATTCTCGACATTTGGTTGTGACATTTACTTAACACAAAAACAAAATGGCCGAATTTCAGATACAGGGCAATACAGAGCAACTTTGTTATTTTAAATGTAACACCCTCTATGTTCTTTTTAATCTTACAATTTAATCTTTCTCCCTTAAAAAAGTAACATAAGCTATGGGTATACTGAATTTATTGATCTTTCAAAAATTGACTGCATGGCATAGTATTTGACAATAAATATTTACGATTTACAAGGTTACAAGAAAAAAATACGTCAACCAAGCTCTAGGTTATTCACAATATTAACAAAGGTTTGTAAAAAATTAATCTAGCTGTACTGCGATTAGGGGCTATATTCTCGAAATGCCGGAGCCCCTTTTGCAGTCCCGAAATGTTCGGGATTAAATTTCTTAAATCCCGGGATATTCGGGATTAATAAATATATTTTTTTAATAATATTGCATGAAACGACACGCACTTAGTTTTCCTGTAAATTTATCGAGTTGTCAATGCCAATAAAAATAAAAAGTCAGCCACTTTTATTTCCCAGCTGATTTTAGTCAGGTTTACGCGGTCTTACTTGAAGAAAGTCATGTAAAAGCAACATTCCGCATCACGCAAGTTATTAGTACTTTGCATTGAAATATGTCTTATTTTAATGACCTATATTTTCGATATTCTACTTTTTATTATTTATATGGTTTTATTATTGCCTTAAGTTTGTTGTATTGTATTACAAATGTTTTAATGCGATCAATTAGAGGTTATGAGACAGATATGTCGATGTTGCAGAAATACAGTTTTGTTTTAATTTTTAAAGGTACCTAATCAAGACGACTGTAAAAAGGTCTTTATCAAAAAAAGTTTGTATCAAGTTGATTTTCTATATTTTAATTAGTTTGTTTTTTGTTGTAATAGAAAACTTCTTTGTTGTATTGATTTTGTTTTCTATTCCTAAAGAAAGTTTAAAAAATAAAAGTTGATTTATGAATATGTTCGCATCTTTTGTACTCTACCCTCAAATCCCGGGCTTGTCTGTGCCCAGTCCCGGAATCCCGGGATTGGAAAAAGGCTCGGAATTATATCCCCTAATTGCAACTATTATTTTTTTGAATAACGTATAGCTGTAACCTTCTAAACTTAAGTTTTTGGGCTATTCGGCTGTCGTTGTAGATTTTGTATCCTTGAAGGTTCGCCAACGCGAGTGGTTGGCATCCTCAGAAGGTTCCTAGTAGACTACTTGCGTACTACTGTAACCTTGTTTGTGGCAAATTATTTTTTAAATAGAAATAGCCATAGCTTATGATGCATGTTTTAAAAAGAAATATTGAATTTTAAGATTGCATAAAAATATACATGGTGTTCTAATTAAAATAACAAAACTGCCCTATATCGGAAGATCTATCATTTTGTTTTTGTGAACGGAACGTTGAATGTCGAACGAACCAAATGGCGAAAATGTAATAAAAAACTTTTTAAAAAATAGGTTTTTCCCAAAAAGTTATTCGCGATCAAAATGGGTCAAAAGATAAATAAACACCCTATATTATAATAAATACTACATATCACTAGAAAGATATTTTCGTTCATTCACGCTCACGCTAAACCAAAATACTAATTGTTTTACTCGAGGCCATTTTTTAATTTATATGAACACGCTGGCAAACTTTATAAACCAATTAGATACTTGTTTCTTTGCAACTAAAACCGGTCGGACAGAACCGGAATTCCACTAGGATTTCCGGTTCAGGATGCACTTCCTTCACTTCCTGTTCCATCTGCGACTTGAGACCGTGTAAATAAGAATCGTAAAATGTCCTTTTAGATTTAATTAACTTTTTCTTGAATGAAGCTTGTTTAATATTGATACAGTATCTCTGTATTATGTTAGACAGTTGATTTTAATCTATAAACAAAGGTTCATTAGCAATCAGTTGAAATTATTTTAATTCAATACTGGGCCAATGGTTGCGTCTCAAAAATGTGGTAAATAGTTAACCAAAAATGTGGTAAACAGTTTACCGAAAAACTTACTGATAAACTTGTTAGAAAACTGAAAACAAAAATTCAAAATGAAATGTCTTATGGACATTTTAGAGTTTGACATTTTATTGAATTAAAATAATTTCAACCGAGTGCTAATGAACCTTTGCTTATAGATTGAAACCTTTGTATTGTAAGTAACTTAATATAAAATATTTGATTTTTGATTTCTTTTAAAGTAATATAACTCTTATTATATTGTGTAAGAGCAGAATAGTTCTTTATAATGAATAAAAGTTTAAATTTTCTTAAAATGTTAAATAAACTTTTAAATTTTATTCTGGAGAAAAGCCAAATATTATTTTGTTTAAATTTAATCTCCCAGAAAACAAATGAAGCATAATTCACTACTACTACTACTACTTAATTTTTATGAATTTTTTTTCTTATTCTGTCCAATCTCCATAATTAGGTCAATTCCTGTATACAAAGTAAAACTCGTTATTTTAATGATATAAACACGTAATTGTATATTTTATGACCTAGAAACTGTTACTGTTTCTTGAAAAAAGCCTTGTGGGTTTGAAAAATTATTTGTTTTAATTTTGGACGTGTTTTCTTAAATACCAAAATAATGAAATAAATATGTGAAATTATTAAAACTTATATAATCCCTATACAGGGTGTTCACGATATATAAATCAAACATGTACACTTGAGTTTTTGCAGTACACTTTTTTTTTGTTTTTTGTAATATAGTGTCTTTAATTAATTTGTAGCCCAACACATATTTTCTGTTTGATTTAAGTGTTATTCAGTATTTTATATTTTAATTAAATTTCTTTTTCACTCTAATACTTTTTGTTATAGTTCTTGGGGTGAAATTTTCCAATTTAGGAAATATTTTATTTTCTTTTGGAAAAATTAGCAAATTTAGGATATTTTTTATAACGCTACACATTTTCTTATTTTTGAATATTATTAAAGTTGTCTGAGGAACTTGTGGTCTTTCGATTAGTGTTTTAAGTCTATTTATATCCTAAAATTGCCCTATATCTAAGACTAGAAGTTTTTGTAATATTTTTCTCCTAATTCATAATTAATTTTGACATTAAACTATGGTAACAGTAAAAATCATACAAAACAAGGTAAAATTTTTACTGTCATTGTTTTGTTAAGCTTTAAAAGTTACTTTTTTAAAACAAGAATTAATAATTATTTATAGCTTATATTAATAGAAAAAAATTGTAGTACTAACTAAAGTTAAATTTATATTTTACACCCTTGTGTTACCTACTTTTTTCAGCACATACGTAAAAACAATGTTCCAACAATTACTGTTGTAAAACGGCTCAATTAAGAAAAAAGAGATGTTCATTTTGTTTTAGTTTTTTATGTGCAGCATTAAAGCACTCTCTAATAAATGCCTCATCAGCGAAAATTCATTAAAAATACACGCTAACGAAGCTCCAACGCCCTGAAGCAAAAAACGGAATGCCATCCAGAAAAAATGCCGTAAAAATAAAATTATTTGAGCGCTTTTAAAATTAGTAATGTAAAAATATCTTATCGTTACAAAATAAGCGTTACTTAAAGAAAACCTAAAATAACAGAATGGTTATAAACCCTGGGCCAGTAATGAAATGGACTTTATGATAAGAATACTTTTAAAACATTTTTAGGAGGGTTCTTTTGACCAGTTACTACGAATATTCATACCGCCAAATATGGAAGCGGCATGTTAACCCAGCCTGTCAGTATCAAATGTTTTGGTTGTCGCACTGGGCAAACGCGTCACTTTTTGCAGACAAGTTAACCACAATGTTTTACATGCAATTTTTAACCATTGTGTCAAAAATCGTAAGGGCTAAAGTCATGAAACCCTTCTAGTCCGAATCCGAAATATGTGTTTGAGCCTTATGGTTTTAGAACTGTAACCCTTACCATTCCTGGCATAATGTTTAAAAATGGCAACATTGTGGTTAACTTGTCGGACAAAAAAGTTATGCGTTCGCCCAGTCCGACACCTGAAACATTTGACATTGACAGACTGGGTTAAAGCGCCGCCTTTATATAGACCGGTTTGAATATTCGTGGTAGACTCGTCAAAAGGAACCCCCTTAAAAGGTTTTAAAAGTGTTCTTATCATGAAGTAACAATTCATTACTGGCTCAGGCACTATATCTTATTTTATTCGTTCTTAATTCTCTCTCCACTGGGTTATCCTCGTTATCAATTGACATTTAAAAGTAATATTATTTTTTAGCTTCCTCATTTTATTTCTTTAAGTGGTCGACCCGACCCAATTCAGCAGCGTATATTAAAAGCTTATAGAAAGTCTGATATGTTTTTAGTTTAATGTACAAAATTCCCCATAAATTACCTTTTAATAACCCAACTTTACTACCCAACTTAAGAGAGCAATTTTTTTTACATTGAATTTTAATCTATTTTTTAAAATTTAGTTTAACATAGGATTTATTTATTTTAGGTGACCGCCATTAACTTTAATGCTTATAAGCTAGCAGGTCATTTTTGCTAAAAACGTTGTGCCACTTTAATACCTTCACGGACAATTTATGCCAATGCGTAGAAAAGTAAAAAGGAGACGTTCTAAAGCGAGATAACCTTTGTGTATGTTTATATCGATAGTACGAAGGTAAACGTAGCCCGCAGAATATTGTTTTTATCTTGGCAAGAGAAATAGCTACTAGGCTTATTTTTTCCATCTCTCTTTGACGTTCATTGTTCCTGCGTTAAAGCTGCCTCTAGTAGGTATATGCTTAAATTTCAGACCTATAAACAGAAAACGAAGAGATCAGGTGTTTCCGCTTATACCCTTACTAGCGCTTTGTGCAAACGGTTTACATGAGATTAAAAGACACAAGTAATGTTTTTAGTATATGGTCATCGATTATATAAATATAATTATGGACTTAAAAGAAAAAAAAAACCTAAAATAAAAAAATTAACGCTTTTCAGAAAAAAACTCACGAAAAACTTAAAAATATATATTTTATACTTTAATACCATATGTTATTACCCGACTTCATTTTTTTTATTATTTTTTAATTTATTATATTTAAATTTTAGGTGATTTTTTTTAAAGTCTGTTTAATATCTTTTTTGTTTACTGTAAATAATTTTTTTATATATTTTATATTATAAAAAAATAAGATATCACAATTTATAAACCTATGAGACACACAAAATTATGCTAATAATTGTAATTAAATAGTTCTAAATGGGTAAAAACTCTCTTTAGGATTTCTTTTTCGGAGAAATCACACAGAGTTTAAACGGGTTTAGTTAAAAAAAATTAAATAAAAAATAATCTACGTAAATTTACTTGGAAAATAAATATATTATTTAAAAAACATTACATACACCAAAGCAATATTGTCAAACAAATTTGATGAAGAAAATACTAAAATACATTTGTAATAAGAATTAATACAAAACGTAACAAATCAGAAAAATTATTCAAAAGTAATCAGAATCCGCATCACTATTAAAAAACTAACAAAAATTTTTATTTAAATCCATGCCGAAGACAATAGAAAAGTTAAAATAAGTCTCGGTTTTAGATGAAACATCTTTGTTTTGCGAACAAGAGAACGAATTTTAATCAGGTTTCACAAAAAGAATAAAATGTTTAATCTGCGCTGTTAATGTTGTCAGCTTGAAAAATAAAACCAGTCCGATATTAATGAGGATCTCATCCAAAAGTTTTCTTTTAAGTTTATATTTTTTGTCATTAAAGTTCTGCATAAAACATTTAAAAGACTTTTGCTTAAAATTGTATTTTTATTTTATTAATTAGACTACTTTACTTTAAATACATTCCCTACAAAAATTATCGCATATCGCCAGTGTCATTCACAAAGTGCGTAACTCCATTTTAGAGGAGCATATTTTAAACAGAATTTTACAGTGATGTGTGATAGCATAAAGTAAGAAAAATAATTTATTATAACAAAAACATGTTCGACACCTATGTTCTTTTATGTATTGATAGACATTTGACGAAGTAATGGGTTTCGATTACTCCGTTAATTGTAAACCGATTTTAAAAATTCTTTTCTTTATTTGAAAGAGTACACTTTCGCGGTGGTTCCATAAGGAAACCCAGTCAGGATCGCGAAAGACAAAGGTACTAGACCTATTTTTTAAGCAAAGCTGCCTCTAATAGCTTATGCTACCTATGCTGGATGTTGAACAATCAAGGTAGTAAGTAAATGTTATGTCTTTTTTTTATTTGCCATGTCGTTGTCATTTCGCTAATAGTTTATATCTTTAACTTTTTTTTAGTGTATCTGGGTTTATTTTATTTTTATGGGCCTGTAAAATTCTGCTTTAACATATATTCCTGTAAAATTTCTAGTACACTATATAAAGTGTTAAAATAAGTAACTTTTTTAACACTACAAAACTTTTTTTACATTTTGAATTATTGTTTTGTTTCAATGCCAATAAACTTAAATATCAATTTATGCAATGTATCAGTAAACGCGACATCAACTGAACCAAACGGTCAAGTTACCTTTGATTTAGTCATTATTTCTTTTAGTTCATGTGTCACTAGTTTTAAAATTTAACAGTTTGAAAATAAATTTATAGAGATTATTGAAAATTAATAGTAATAATAAATTTATAGTTATGAAAAGGATAATTGTTTCTTAAAAATAAGGAGTCTACAATTTCTTGTTGCAATATAATTAATGGCCGTGCTGCAAAAATTAAAATTAATAAGTTTAGATAAAAAAAATGTATTAAATGGTATTTTGGGAAATTTTTATACGGTCGTGGAAAAAATATAGTCACATGCATAAAGTGTCTTTTTTACTCATGGGATTGCCGCACTCGCCTAACGGCTCATGTTGTCAAACTTCCCATTCGTAAAAAAGTATCACTTTATGCACTTTTTACATAAATTACTAATTATTTCTCCTGTATGATTATTGTGTTAAAAGGGAGTAATCTTATTTCTAAATAAATATTACTCTACTTATTTCCAATTTTTTACAATTAATAGCAAATAATAACGGTTGCGCCAAAGTTATAGTCTGAGCTTGCCTTTTCATTTTTATTAATGATCTTCATATCTTAATTATCAAAAGAAATATAACCATTTAATTTAATAGCACTTTTGTAATAAAGCTTATGGAAAAAATGAAGCATATGCGATAATTTTTTTGGATAGTGTATTTTGAAAAATTTAAAGCGAATTAAGAGTAATTGGGTACATGCCACCTAAAAATAATGGGACCACTTAGGTCCTGGGTCCCGTATTATAACAAGCTGACCTCTTCAGGTTCAATGATTATCATGAATGAATTTTTCATGCAAACAGGGTCAGCTCGATATATCACGGAACCCGGACCGAAGCGGTACCATTCTTTGTAGGTGGCGTGTACCCAATTAATAACAATTCACATGTCTTTAAAATAATAATCATGCTCTTGGTAACAAAAAATCTGCTATTACCCATCCTTTACGTATAAGACGTCAGTTCTGCAAAACAGAATCATTGAGTCTTGTAGGAGTTATTGAATTAATTGGCCAAAACAGAATAAATCAGAGTCGGTTGCAGGTTATAAAAAGCTCATATTTTGCCTTATTAATAACTAGCCAACCTGAGCCCACTTCGTTGGGCGTTAACTATGTTTTTCCGCTGACTTAATATACATATGCCATTATCTTTCTTTAAATTTTTTGTTTAATTATAATAAAATATGGCCTAGGGCACTTCTAAATAGTGTAGCTATCTGACTGTGTAAAAATTTTAAGATTATCCCTTACAAACAAACAAATAATCAAAGTTACACACTTTATAATATTGAGTATAGATACAGCTCTGAGAGGAAAACATTCTTTTCTTGCTCACCAATGAGCCATTGCTTTTAATAAGTGCTTTAGCTACAAAAAATTACCCAATATAATTGAATATCTCTTTTAATCAAAGCTCTTGTTAAATTATTTTTAAATGTTCTTTATTTTTATTGACTCTTATACAATGTTTGGAATAAAAACCTCTTATGTTTGCCTTCTATTTATTTTATACAGCAAAACTATTCGCAATAACAGACCTAACTAAAAAGAAAAGCCTAATTATTTTCACTTAATCCGGAAAATAAATTGGAGTTCAGAAGACCGCAGTTGGTAAAACAACAAAACCGAGGGGTTTTACTTAGACTGCCAGAGGAAAATAAAGACAATACCAGCTTTATTTTATCTTGTTTCCTAATTCCATAAAGTAATATTATTAATATAATTTATATCCCACCAAAAACATAAATGTGAAAAAGGTGAGCCAAGTTCAACACTACAATTATACTTGGCTTTGCCGCAAAAGAATGGAAATCTGAGTGAGTGCCAAGTTCTGTACAAAATCAAATATGTATTTAGAGTTTTAAAAAGGTTAGATTTGACGTGGCCAGTTTTCATTACATCAGTCATTTTATAAAGTTATTCAACTTATTTAATTCTAATAAAAACTGGCCAAGTCAAATCTAACCTACTTTCTCATACATATTTGGATTTTGTACAGAACTTGACACTCATTTAGATCTCCATCCTTTTGCGGCAAAGCCAACAACAAAGCATACATTTGACCTTTTGAACTTTCTTTGTTGGATGCACCGTTTTTGCGTAAAAAAATAAAAACTGTTTTTAATGCATTTTTGGTATATCATAATTATTTTAAACTAGTAGGCTGGTGCCCTATTTTGCATCGGACGAAAAAGTCAAGAGGTCAAATTTGTTTCAAAATAAATGAGAATTTAAAAATGGTTTCAATTTATGGAAAAGCTATGGCGTGCCATATTTTATTTTTTGAAAATTTCCAGCATTCATCCCATACGGACGCCAGTGGTAAAAATATTTAAAAATCTTTTATGTTAAAATTGTCCTATTGGTGCTTAGTAGGTTTTCGCCAAATTTCATGAAAATATCTCCAAAAGTTTTAAAGTAAAAACGATTTTTTTCTTAAAATTTTAGCAACCTGTAGCTTAAAAGTTAGGAGGTTTAGGACATCGGTTCATATGAACTATTCTTTCTAAAATAAGCTAAGGAATCATACCTTGTACTTTTAGCCATTAATTAAATTATACCCTGTATATTGGGATAGTGCTGGCTAAAACACTTAGTTTGTAAGGCCAGAACCAGATAAAAAAATATTGGGATAGTTTTAAATATCTACTTGTAACGGTTAAAACGCCACTATTAAAAACACTTTTTTGTATGGAGACCCCTTCTAATCCCACAATTTTTAAACTGTTTCTTATTTACAGGTATTTTCCTACGCTTACACACAATTCCCGAGCTGGATTCCAAATTTCATCCTTCTAGATCATCTGGAAGTGGGTTTTGATCTATGTGTCAATCAGTTAGTCAGGGGAAAATTGACGACTTTTGGACCTTCATATCTTTATAACCGTTTAAGCTAGGTTTATAAAATTTGGGCTTTCAGTTGTCTTTATGGATATAAAGATACGTCGTTTTATGTGTTTACGTTAAATAGGGTCTAGAGTTATGGAGTGGTCAAAAGTGGAACCAAGTGGTTTGTGTAATATTACACTCGGCGCTGTAGCCAGTTCCTTTGCTTCCTCTGCTTGAACTTGCACACAGCAAGAGCCGTCTAGCGAATGCGGCAATCCCATAAGTTAAATTTTTTGCATCTTTAAGAGACACTTTGTATATTATTATTTGGTTTTAATTTTACATATTTAAGATGCTTGTGCGTTAAAAAAACCTGAGTAAATATTACTTAATAAAATTTTTGCTTTTAAATGATTTGAATGATTGAAATTATTAAACAACTTAAGGTTACTAAATCTACTTAATGTAATAACTCATTTGTATACAATATTGTTAATTATTCCTTATAATTATTTCGGGTAAAACTCACAGTTTAAAAACAGAAATCTGTGCAGTAATATGAGTAGATGTAAACAAACCGACTATACATTCTGTCGCGGCCCACTCGACTCTACACAAATGCGATAAAATTTGTTGTGGAATGACAAAAGGGAAGATAACAGCAGCCCCTGTGACGGAACTTTACGTATAAAACTGTTTTAAAACGGAAAATTTTGCTTTCAAACCCTTTTTTGTATAAACATAAATGCCATTTGGAGCGCAAATAAAGTAAATTTACATTACTCAGCGTCTGTATGTATGTATATACGTATATTATAAATATAGCGAGTGAAGCGGATGTCTATTTGACTTGCCTATTTATTAGGTTATGTTGTATATAGAAGCTTTCCATTAGGGCATTGCTAATATTTGTCGTTACGTTGTATCAACTTTAGGCTTTACTGTTTTTCTGTTAAGGGGGAAGGGGTTAGGGTTTTTAAAGCTTTTTTCTTATATTTATTATTTCTTGTATTAAAAAAAATTGAATTAGTGTTCAATACTTTAAAGTGCCTGCAATCGATTGCACTTTCAAAAGTGAGAATGAGTGCTTGTGTCCTTTTAACTTTGTGCACGCAAACTGGTGTGCAAAGTAACTACTTTGCAAACGCGAGTGTACAAAAATGTACCTTTGTAAGTACAAATTAACCATAACCTCCCTCCGTTTATAAAAATACAAAAGAGTAACTGATTGATAACTAAAAAGGTGATGCAAAAAGAGCATCCTAATTAACCATTATTGAAGATATGCCCTATATTAGTTAGGCGGATTCATTTATTCAATGGTTTTTTTGTTGGGTACACGCCAAAAGTCAATCTAGAGACTGCTTCGGTCCTGGTCTCGGGTTATAGCAAAATGACCCTGTTTAGCCCTATTGACCCCTATGAAATGGCCGCTCGCCGAAAAACAAAATAAAGACAAACCCCCAAAAACCCAAAAAATTCTAGATTAAAAATCGACGTTTTGGTGTCAAGTCTGCAATTAACTACCTAATATTTATATTTTATTTAATTTTAAGCTTTTAGTTGGGAATATTCTGAAAATATGTTAAGATTCATGTGTCATGAGTGGCATACATAACTGGTGTATTTATTATTTTTAATAATACCAAAAAGGTGATAAGCTAGTTGACTTTTAGTTTTCCTGAAGATACCTCAGCATCAAGCGTGTACCCAACAAAAAGGACTATTGAATTTACCATTATGTTATGATTACAAAAGAAATCAATGCCAATAAAGCCCAAGTAAAGTAACTTTACCTTACTCTAATTCCGTATTATACACAGTGTGCCCACAGATGGACTTAACTATATACCTGTAAAAATTCTTGCTTTGTCTAAAATTATAAAGCTATAATAAAAATTGCCATATGATATACAGGGTGCTTGGAAATCTTGAAAATATTATTTTGAAAAATGAAAAAAGTTTAAAATTTTGTTATGAGAAATACTTAACTAAAACACACACACAAAAAAAATAATTAAAAGAGTCCTATACATTTTTTTCTTATCGCTTATCATTACTTGAAGTTTCAGGGTCAAAGTTTTTTTTTTAATAATTGATTTTACTTTTAATATGCATGAAATATCAAGTAAAGGGAAACAACAGAAAGTTACAAGTTTTATGAGTTTTTCACGTTTAAATAAGTAGGTAGTTAAAAAACATTCATTACCGATTTTTTTATTTCTCAAAACAACATTTTGTATTTGAATCTTCTGTATATTATAGGGTGATTCTTTTTACTACTTTTATTCTATAAAAATATATGTTTTTCCATTAAATTATTTTTGTTTTTGTTACATTACTTAAGAATATACATTTTTAATTAATTTCTTA
The DNA here is from genome assembly GCA_014170235.1 of Listronotus bonariensis. NCBI lineage: Eukaryota > Metazoa > Arthropoda > Insecta > Coleoptera > Curculionidae > Listronotus > Listronotus bonariensis. The sequence goes on from JACEGR010007003.1 coordinate 48,729, forward strand.
ACCCTTTTAATTAGATAGTTTCAAAAATATGTTTTCGTATTTATTTTTTATATTCTTTAAACATATATTCTTGCATTTTGAACCCACCCTGTAAATCACAAAGATAAATTTTATTATAGCTTTTAGCATTTCAGACGAAACAACAATTTTTATAAAGAATATTTTTTTTCCTAAATATTAAAAATAACAATTTTTACAGGTATAGTTAAGTCCATCCGTGGACACTCTGTATTTATATTACCTATTTGGCAACTTCAGTGACTATTTGTATTTTTGGTTCTTTGAGATATGTTGTAAATTAAGCGATTTCCTTAATTGATTATTAATTACAGGGGAATAAAATATTTAAATTAATGCACTACCCTTTGAATATTAAAGGGAAGGAGGTAAGATGCCTAAAATAGAAACATACGTAGATTTGTACTATATTTTAAAATAATATTAAATAAGTTTCACAATATTTTATTTTGTAAGCTGACATAAGTTTAAAATATGACTTACGTTTCTCCTAATTTAAATAGTTTCTCATTTTTAAATGATGATTAGTGCAATCTTACCTGTAACAAAAAAAAATATTATTAGATTAAAAAAAACATCTTTTACTGTTTTATAATAGTTTATAAACCCTTAAAAAAATGTCGACTAAGGTACGTGCACATACGTCGGAATCGGACGGACGGTAAGGATCGGAAAAAATAGTTTTAGTGAAATTAAATGAAGCAGTGCACCTATGTGCGGGCGGTTGGCATTGGATTTAAAAATCTCGCGAGAATATAGCAACTTAATTACCAACCAAATTAAAATTCGGCCACTACCGTTTCATATGTGCGATACAGATCAGAAATTTCGTTATTTGAAAAGAATTTAAGCCGATTCCTACCGACGTGTCTTAACCGAGTGGTTTTATATCCCGGGTGAAAAGGCGCTAACTTTTAATATTTACCTATGGTTTACCCATAACTCGCATGTGCGTGTGCGTCATTTAATTTCACTAAAACTATTTTTTCCGATCCGTAACGTCCGTCCGATGCCGATGTATGTGCGCGTACCTTAAACCTCCTAATTATTTTCGTCATATTTTGGCAGGTATAATATGTATCTTAAGTTTACTGTTACTTTTATACATAAAACATCCAGAACTTCCAAATTTATTGTAGCGATAAAAGAACACTTTGGAAAATTGTATGTCATATTAAGTACGGCTGTGAAAAAACACCAAAAGAATATTACCAAAAGACAACCCTATTATTTTTTTATAAAGAGAAACCCACTTTTCTAAACTGCCAATTTTAGATTTGTTTCGGATACTTGTTTAAAGCATTTATTTACATGACTTTTTAGAAGCATGGTTTATAGTTTTTTAATTTCAATATAATGCGTTTGTTTAATTTTGTATTACCAACTTTGTAAATCCGTATATTTTATCTTTCAACAAAAATGAGAATGGAAGACTAAAAGAAGTCTTACTTGTTAAGAGACGTTTCGTCCTTCCTCTGGATCTTCATCAAGCTTGCTCTAATACAACGCTATTACTTATTAAATTCTGGCATACAGATGACCACAGATGGACTTTACAATAGGACAAATGAATCAAAAATTTAAATGTTCAATAAAGTCGTGTAAGGGAACCGGTTTTGCTTTTTTAAAAATCCAGATTCACGTTAAAAAATGTGTTTTGTACAGAAGCTTTAAAAACAACAAAAAGGTAAAAATGGACCAAGTCAAAACTGCCTTTATGTTTAATAATTTAGCAAAATGTCAAATAAAAAAGGTTTAAAGAATTAAATGGAAATCCGATATTTAAAATTCACATAAAATACACAAAAAATAAATAAATAAAATTTTGGGTCATATTGTTTTAATCATGTTTTAAACCGTTTTTAGGTAATTTACCTGGTCTTACATTTTTATATTTAAATATATTTGATAAACTTTGACATTAATTATTGCGTTGCATAAAAACTAGGTAAAACTCCTTTCCTAAAAACGAACCATATTTGGTAAATCTAGGTTACAATGCATTTGACAGCTTTTAAAATTTAGCTAATACTACAACCACATAATAATTTAATTCTAATTTTGTTAACACGACATTGTAAAGCGGATCTTAGTGAGTTTTACCTTTAAACCGAGGATATATTTAATTGAGATAGTTAATTAAGTCCATACACAACAATAAATAAAATTATTGTTTAATTAAAATTCCAAGCATTGTATGTGAAAGTTTTGGAGTGTTTCGAAGTTTGACTTTTAGTTGTGAGAAGTTAGTCAAACTTGAATAAAATATGATACGCCAAAATATATATTGTTAGATCACTGTCAGACACGAGCATGTAATGAATGTATTATGACTCTGCTAAATGAAAGAAAAAAACTGATAGGTACAATAAATTTATGTTAGATTTTTTAATGCTTAAAACCTTAGTATTATTACTAAGGTTTAAGGGTAATCATACCCCCTAACATGCAGCTCTCTGCCGCGGCAGTCAGCAGGGAATTGGGAAGCGCGAGTTTCAAAACACGTCGCTAATAACAGTAAGCCAAAACGCTTGCTGGCTTTAAAAGCAGCAGTGAGCAGGGTAATGGGTAGTGGTAGTGGCTGCATGTAAAGTCAGAATATTAAAAGTTAAGTACTTATTAGCTTTAAAATGTCTGCAAGATTTGAAGTATATATATTTTTTTTTTTTTTTTTTGATCAAAATATAAAATATTTATTTTTATACTTTTTTATTGCATTGGTTAATGTTTCCTTACCCAAAAATATCATTTAAATATGTATTTGTCCAATTTACATTTTAAAAATCTCCAAGGAAAAAAAAACGATTTTCAATTTATTACTTATAATACTTATAGAGGGTGTCCCGACTTTATTTATACACGAAATAACTTCGCACCTGTACAATATACAAAAATGAACTTAGAATAAAAAATGTTTGTTTGGATACACTTTTTGTAATTGACAGTTCCAGTTAACATACAAGGTGGCTTAAAAACAACATTTATATATTCACATAGGTTTTCTTTAAATAGAACACTCTCTATATTTTAACAAATTTTGACTCTGTATTAAATGTTATATTAAAAATGTATAACACATTAAACGTCAATTTTGCTGTTTTTAAGATATCATGATATGATATAATCATTAACGATTAGGATACTGTTGATATCTTAAAAACCAGTAGAAATTGACGTATAGTGTGTTAAACATTTTTATTGTAAAATTAAATACACATTCAAAATTTGTTCAATTATAGAGGGTGCTTTAAAAAAAGACTATTTGACAATAAAAATTATGTTTATGAGACACCATGTATCTTAACCAGTTAAGTCAATAAAAAGAGTGTATTTAAATAATCATTTTTATTTAAATAAATTTGTATCTTGTATAGGGGCGAAGTTAGGCGAATTTATTTCGTGTATAAAGAGAGTTGGGACACCCTGTATATGTTATATGTTTTTAAGCTTACACATTGTTTGTCGCACCAAAATTTACTTTATTCAAAAATAATTTAACTTGCCTTATGTTTACATAAATAATAATTTTTTTGTTAAACGATAAAATAAATGATAATTTATTATTCTTGTTACTTTACTTTTTTTTAGAAAGTAAAATCATAAATAAAGAACCTAGTCACTGTATCATTACTTATTGTCAACGTGTCTTTAGGTTTATTCCGACACACATTTTTACAAAACTAAAAATAAACTTTTAAATACTTTCTTTTCCTAAAAAAGGTAAACTTTATATTTCTTTAATTTTTGAGACAGCCGACGAAGACTTGATGCCTGAGCACCACAGGACCGTTGATGCCGGGTTTTTAATTGTTTAAGCCATCTTTTTCTCTATTAAATGTGAATTGCTTAAAAAATAGGTTTATTTAAACAAAATAATATTTCGCTTGTATCTAGAAGAAATATATTTAATAAATACTTTATTGAACTTAAACTTTTAATATATTAATGAATTAATTAATACAGTATGTTTACGGATGGACTCAACAATAGCACAAATGGACCAAAGATTTAAATTTTCATGTCATGTATGACAACCGCTTTTGCTAATGCTAATGGACCTTACAGCAAAACATTAAAGCAATTTCAAGCTCTTTGAAATTGCTTTAATGTTTTTTTTGTGTAACTGTTGTTGTCTTACGTTTTGACACTAAAAATAGCTGTAAATTTACAAATATTGCTCGGAGAACTTTAGAGAACGAGAACCTTATTTTTGCAATTGGTTTAAAAATGAGAAAAAAAACAATTAATTATACAAATTTTATTTTAACGACTCTTATCAGCAAACCAGTTCGAGGTACAAAAAAAAAACACTAAAACAATTTCAAAGAGCGTGAAATATGCCGTAAGGTCCATCCAGGGCCGTTCTTAGGATGTCTCTCGCCGTGGTGCAAAATTTATTTTCCTAGAAGAAAATGTGTATTGTCAGGTCCTTACTATCAAAAAAACATCCTTTATTCAATCCATTTCACTAACCAGAACTAAGCCCTTTTCAATATTTTTTGAAGACAAAAAAACCTCACTTATTTAATAGCGCCCTTCATTTCTTAACTTTATCCTCCAATTTTCCACCCCTGCAGCGTTGCGTCCTGTTGCCTTGCACCACCTGGTAGGCACAGACCTGGGTCCATTAAAACAATGCACAATATAGTAAAAAGTGGCTAAGCATTAAAAATTAAAAGAAAGCATTTTTTTACCTGCATTTTAAAAGGAAAAGCTTTAAATTAAAATGGTTAGTACTAAAAATTTTTATTAGGATTCTAAACTGGGTGGAAATTTTTCATTCTAGACGTAAATTAAAATTTTGTTTGAGCACCAAAAAAACTTTTTGGAAAGAAATCGTCCTACTGGACACTATGTATATTAGTTTTTAAATTACAAAGACTAGTTTAATATTAACTTACACATTACCTGTCCGCGGAGCACATTAATACATAACTGACGTTGCCTAATTAACAAACACGTGTTTAATTACTTACCGTAACTACCAACATTAATTTGTTAAAATTAGCAATTGTTAGTAATCGAATTTTGCTTGTTAAATATTAAAGTATACCATTCAAATAGGAGCTTTAGAAATACTAAGAGGTTATTTGGCTTATATTTAGTTTTATTATACAACTTAAAGTATATTTAATGTGCAATTAAAAATGTAAAGTACTAAAACTATTCTTATCTAAAAGTGGTAAAACTAAAACGCACGATGTAAATTGTTAATAAAAATAAAAATTTTTAAATAATTATCTTAATAAGTTTAATTATGATGATAAGAAATATCTGTGAACGTGTGAAACAAAATATCGGCCAAATGCGCCACAGCTTCGGTGGCGATACTTCTATCCGATGGTCCATATTTTCAATGACCCTGAGACATAATTGAGGTTCAATGGCCTTAATGTGCCGAATTATCTCACCCTTCACCTCTTTATTTATTTTTTGACTTATTGA